>ML685758.1:21094885-21157834 GCA_007922175.1 Pelusios castaneus
TTAATAAATCTGTTAGTCTTTAAAAGTGCCGCAAGACTCTGTTGTCTCTCTCTTTCATGTTATTCCAACAATCCCAAGGGGGCTGAGAGCTAACCTTAAAGACATAGAGGGGATCCATGACTGTGGCGTAGCTGACTCATTGCTACTTACTTATCCAATATGCACAGAGGACATGCCACCTTACCTATATAACATTAGGTCCTGTGCTGAGCATGACAGCTGAACTCCAGAGTTTGTTCCAAAGAGGTTGAAGCCAGATCTTTCCAATTTTCAACTTGGTGCCAAACTTGAGACATCAAAGGCCTCATTTCAGAGGTGCTGTGCAGCTGCAGTTCAGCTGGAGATCAGCACTCCGTGCTTCTGAAAAATCATGCTTCAAATATGGCTCCAAAACATCGATGCACAAAATTAGTAGTCACTTCCAAAAATCAAGGCTTAAATGAGTTTCCCAAGGCAGCACACCAAGGCAGTGGAGGAGGTGGAAATTCAGTCTTGGGAATCTTTGCTCCAAATTCCACCATTAGACAACACTCAGTATTTCTACTGAGCATGAAGGGTTTCTTTCTTTCTTTCTTTCTTTCTTTCTTTCTTTCTTTCTTTCTTTCTTTCTTTCTTTCTTTCTCATTCTGTTATCACTTTTATGTTCAGAGTTGCCCTCTGATTTTGGCTGTTCGTGTGTCTCGGGGGAACCATTTCTTCTCCCAATAGCTCATAAAACTCTGGTGTGTGCACTGAAGCACAAGCTGGTGCAAGAGTAATGTCCAAGTACAATGCAGAATCCTTTCTAGAGTTTGCCCCACAAAGGAGTTATTACCCTCATGCCCCAAAGAATTTTATCTCTATATTTCTTGCTTTCTGGAATTCTGGTATCCTATTGATGTGAAGGCCAGCTCTACAGTCAGGGACAGTAGCACCATTAAGGAGCATAGAGCCTCTCCCATAACAGTTTGCTCTCCTTGGCTATGTCTACACGGGCAAGTTAGTTCGAATTAAGGAGGCTTAATTCGAACTAACTAAAGCCATGGCTACACTAGGCTTTAGTTAGTTCGAATTAAGGGCTTCCTTAATTCGAACTAATAAGTTTGAATAGGGTATTTGAACTAAGAGGTTAATTTGAACTAACTAGTTTGAATTAACCATGCGGCCATGTTAATTTGAACTAATTTCTTAGTTTGAATTAACCGGCCATTGAAATGAATGGGGATCTCTAATTCGAACTAAGCAAGTGCTTGCTTAGTTCGAACTAACATTCCAGTGTGGCCATGCTAGTTCGAATTAAGCTAATTCGAACTAACTAAAATTAGTTTGAATTAGTTAGTTCAAACTAACTAATTCGAACTAATTTTAGCAAGTGTAGACATAGCCCTTATGCCTAATTTGACAAATTAGAATGAACGTTTGGTTCTGTGTACAATGATGGGCCTTTCATTTGAGGCCATTAGAAACTCTGGGAGCTAGTGGAGAAAACAGCAGGTTCAGCAAGCTGGTTGTAATCTTTTGTACCTTTAAAATAATTAAATGTTTCACTAGCATCAGTAGATTAAAATTATAAGAGCATTTCAGTTAGACCTAATGGATTGCCCTCACAACCAATCCTAAATGAAGCAAGGTGGCATGATTTGGAGATTGATTAGTGCTGTCCTGCATACAGCTGTGCATGTCTGTCATCCAAGTGTTTGATACAGTACATGGTAGCCAGAGCTTTGGGGGAGGCAGATAGTTCCCACTGTTGCTTTTGTACAGAGAGAGTTGTCTCCTGGTGCGGCTGCCTCTAGAAAGGGCTCAATGGGGAGCCAGAGCCACTATTGAAATTTTTTGTCTTGGACTGAGTTACTGTTGGCTTTTAGGGAAGAAATTATTTTGGCTGGAATTAAAAGGGCACAAGTGGTATCACCTGCTTACAAGTTCTCTATTTGACGTTGGCACCATAAAAGGTTTTTGTTCTTGTGTTTGAACGGTTTACTCAACACAGGACAAAAGAGCACAGTGGTGAGCTCTTGGCACTTTAGCTTTCTCAAGTTGGCAACCTCAAGCAAGTCACAGTGGTTGAACTGTTTTCTATACAATACCTGAGCACAGAGGTGTCCAGATAGCTTCCAGCCAAAATTGCCATGCAAGCCCTCTCACCGTAATGTGTTTACTCTTCTACACCATCTGTCCCACAAAGATCTTAAAGCACTTTAGAGAATTTAGCCTGACAATATCCCTATGGTGTCAGTATATGTATTCCCATTGCACAAATGGGGAAATTAAGTTACAGGGACTTTGTGACTTACTCTAGTTTGTATAAGTCTGGTAACAAAGATAAGGATGTGTTAAACTATAGAGATTTAGGCCGGCTTGTAAGGCCTATGATTTTTAAGTATGTTTTCATCATTTAGCTAGCTACAGTGGTAGCAAACCAAAGAATCAAAACCAGAAACTGCTTGACAGGCTGAGGCCTTGTACTTTAGCTAAGTAAAGGCAAAAAGCACCAGGGGCAGCCATCAGATGGGAAGTGTGGAGTCTCATCCACACATTCCAAACAAAGGTGATAGCATCCTGTCTGGTTTGCAAACACTGGTGGTGATAGAATCCACATTTTGTATTGTTTGGTCACCCTGGTACCTACTGTTTCGATAATATCTGTCTGAGTACTTGATTGTTTCTGTCTCTGCTATAACTAGTTGCAATCAGTTAAGGTGGTGGGATATGATTGATTAAAGAATTATGTTGGAATATGTTAGGGTTGGGTCTTAAAACAATAATAAAGAAATGCTTGGTCAAAATACATTATAAAAACTAAGGTAAACCAGGAAGGAGAGGGAGAAAAATTTACTGGGGGAGAATTTGGGGGTGGGGGTGGGGTGGAAATTTACCGGGAGGGGAAACTTATTGGTGTTAAGGACTATGGGGTCCTAACGGATGCTTGTGTGAAAAAGATCCCAATAAACCTGCCATATTGCCTGCTGCTGGACTCTGGTCTTCTGCTCCTGTCAGTGGAGCAAGAACTGAAAGGACTTGGGAAGATCTTAATAGGATGGAATGCAGTTGTCCTGATACCCAATGTAGTGCCTCAACAAAAAAGCTGTCCTCCCTCTTGCGAAGGCTTTGAACATGACTCCGGTCCTGAATCAAGGGTGATAAAGTCCACAGAAGGTGGGCTTTTTGACAGTAGGTTTGGGTAACCTTTCAAATGCAGTGACAGGAGTTGTGCAAAATTTCAGAGAAGTTCTGTGGCCTGTGTATGGAGGAGGTCAGACTACATGATTACAGTGGTTTCTTCCAGTCTTGGAATTGATGAATCTATGAAAATGGATTCTGGACCCATAGTGTCTCACTGACAATGTTGTGTTGTATATATTGTCCTAGTGTGGCATGTTACCCTGCCAACACCACCATTGGCATGAACACAATAGCTCCTGACACTCAGATCCTGTGCAATTTTTTAATATCTGTGAAAATAGAAGGCATTCATGGGGCCCATTGATATTCTGTTTCCTTGTAATATTCCCACTTTCATTGGTTCAGTTTTGAGTCCAAGTGTGGTTCTGCAGACTCAGCTTGTGTAGTCCATATATTGTGTTGTTTTTCAGATTGAGCCAAGAAATTTTAACACAGAAATAGGTTTTCAAGCAAAATCTTAAGATAGATATACTGTAATGGTAACAGTGCTCCCAAGTAGATCTTGCCCCCTGTATTTGGCTTCTGTATATGTGGAGAAACTCCTTTTGTGTTAAGTGGATATCTTTGCCTTCGTAAAGCAAACCAGTTCAAATGGCTTCTTACCTCTCTTTCTTGCTCGAGTTGAAGCACGAGATTTGCAAAACTTTTGATGTGCGT
This sequence comes from Pelusios castaneus, assembly GCA_007922175.1. Classification (NCBI taxonomy): domain Eukaryota; kingdom Metazoa; phylum Chordata; order Testudines; family Pelomedusidae; genus Pelusios; species Pelusios castaneus. The sequence continues at coordinate 21,098,708 of ML685758.1, forward strand.
TGCGTTAAGGGCTCCAGCGTTGGGCCATTAATCAACAGACTGGAATTCCTGATAGGAAGCAACAATCAAAGCAAATGGGCCTCCTTGAACGACTCCAGAACCATCTGCAGATAACATGGTATTAATATAGCAAGAGAGGGATTGAAAGAGACATTTTAGAAATGTATTTTGAAATATTGTTTTTTTTTTTAGTAACTAGCCATTCACTAAATACAACAGTCATTTAAAAAGTCACATTGGCTTCCACCTTCACAAATCTTTACCATTCACCTGACCAATCTGTCCACAAGCATCTCCATACTTACTCTATACGTATGGGAAAAACTCTAAGGAAATCAATCCAACTACAACCTTCCCCTCCTTAAAACCCACTTTTCCTGTAATGTCTACACAGGAGATTGCCAGCTAATCAGGTGGAAAGCCATGTGACTGCTCATTTTGCTAAGACATATTGCATTTACTGTTTACCTAATCCTTCATCTATGCCATCATAGTTTTAGCTTCATTAGTGTCCTCTTGTACAGTCCTCTAGACTGTAAGATATCTGGGCGAAGACCAGTCTTGGCATGTCCATCTGGGATATAGCAGACATTGAGAATCTGAATTTAAAAATAAATAACATTATTAATGGAATAGGAAAAGCAGTTAAAATGGGAGGAGCTATTAATCTATTGCTGGACCAACATGCAATCACTATTGGTAATATGGATTTGATTGCCCAAGGATTTCATTATCTTAATGCTACTATTCTCTGCCTGATTAGTAGCATGGAGAAGAATGATGTCTCACTGGCAGTTGCCTATGCAACCTATGGACAGTGAGTACTGGAAATCAACAAGCAAAGCCTATTGCAATTAAGGTTAGGAAAGTGGCCACGAATATTAAATTGCACAGCCATTTTAAGACAGATACAGGAGGAAATGATAGAGTACATTGATCCAATATTTTTACAATTTGCTAAGTTTGATAAAATACCCACTTTGAATCAAGAGAATAGGAAAAGCCTCTCAGTTATGATGGCTGTCCCAAGATGCGCCCAGGATCCAGTCAGGCTATATTATTCCAATAGTATGGGGACCTTAATAAAATATCTATATATATATATATAACACTACTCTACAGTGAGACTGGTGACCAAAGCTGGTGTGGAAACTAACCAGGCCTGCGGTAGCAACCACAATGGATGGTGGCTATGTGAATGTTATGCCACAATTGACATCAACAATACAAAGAAAGGCTGTGCTCAATTTGGTTCAGAAGGAATTGGTTAAGGAAGTGGTATGAGTACATGATATGGTGTGCACTCTGGGGTAATCTGCTTTTTCTAACACTGGGTTCTCCTGCCCTACTAGTGATCTGGGATTTTGTGCCAATACCCAGTACAATCCAAATCGGAAATCATGCACTTTGGCCTTCCAGTTTTGCAGACAGTATTACAGAAATTGTATCTGTCGAGGGGGAGGTACGTGACCTATTGATTTAAATGTGTCCCCCAGCAGAACGTTTTCCATTGGATGTATGACTTAGGGGCAAGAAATAAGGAAGCACTGGTGCATGTAGCTAATCTCATCCAACAACAAATGGATGAAATAGAAAATATAGAAAGGGAAATAGAAACACCTTGGTGGGCAGGCCCAGAAGACATCATCCTGCAGCTAATAGTCAGAATAGTCATTGTGGTGTTGCTGGCAACACAAGGTTTACTAGGTATGTGTTGCTACATGTGATGTCAGAGCAGGAGGCTAACTTTCAGTGTAATGTTGATAGAGGCGTGGAATTGGCTATTAACACCAGCATAGTGATATTGCCATATCAGTTGCAATAAGGCTCATATATAGATAATCATATGTTCTTTCATATTATCCCATTAACACACACTTCCCATATTATCACGTTATCCATAACTTCATAAACTCTTATGGGTATCATTTATAATAATATATGGTATTATAGTTGTATATCTCTATATATCATTATGTATCAGAAAGTTTTATATATATATATATATATATATATATATATATATATATAGTCAGTACATTTATAATCCTTTATGTTCATAATCATAAGTTCATTGATATCAATATATAATCACAAAGAATAAGAACAAGGTATCAGCACAACCATAACATAATGCCCTGCTGACCCCACAAAGGATGGAATGTTTTGGACCTGACTTTCCCAGGATCATCATAAAGGGCTAATAATAATTGGCCAATAAAGTCTGCCCATCAGTTGTATGAGGGAATGTTCAGGCTAAGACAGAAGGGGCATGAGTGTATTGACAGTAACACAAGATCACCACACAACATTTAGCCCACTGGGTTACCTTTTGTCTCTATACTGTGCTTTTCTAGGCCAATGGGTAAACATCTTCCCCATAAAAAGACAAAAGTGGGGAATATAGTCGGAACTGAGAGCAGAAGGCCTGAAGTCTTGCAAAACAGCCCAGCAATAAGGACTAAAATTGGAAAGTGGTCAAGTCTGCTATGCAGCCAACTAAGTAATAGTTAAGCTGTGAACTTGTAACCTCACAAACTGGCAAGGAATACACTGATATTAAACACATACATATTTCTAAATTACTACTGAGGGCATACAGAGGACACCAGGACATCCTAATGTCAGTGAGATAACAGGGACCATCTAATTCCCCAAATGATACCTTTATGGATGAAAATGTCTTTCTGTAATGATGAGGGAAGGTGTGTTGACCAAACAAGGCAATGGGTGGTATCAAAAGGGTGGTATCTGGGGGTGAGAGGGTGGCAACTACCTGCATCAAAGGGGCATAGCAAACAGTCTGAATGGTAAAAACAATGAGAGTCCTGTGGCACCTTAAAGACCAACAAATTTCTTTGGGCATAAGCTTTCATGCATACATCTGATGAAGTGGGTTGGAGCCCATGAAAGCTTATGCCCAAAGAAATGTGTTAGTCTTTAAGGCGCCACAGGACTCTCATTGTTTTTGCTGTACACAGACTAACACGGCTACCCCTCTAGAAACAGTCGGAATGGTGGATAAAAGAGGGTGTCAGAAGGAACAGCTTTTTGCGGCCAGGGGGTGATGGAGCATCCTACCATCAGTTGAGCCATTCCACTGCATTGTGAGCACAGATGCTTTAGCTGTACTTGTTCATATGGGTCACTTACCATTGTGCTACGTTGCAAGAAAAAGCCTGGCACCTTCATTTCTGCAAAGATCTGTGGTCGTGTTGATTTATTCAGTCGTGTGCCATTTCAGATTACCTGCACAGAGCTGAGATGACATGTACACATGCATGCAGCCCAAATACACCACTAACATCTGATGACATCTCTTTAATTATTGGCCTAGTGCCTAATGTAAGGTGGTCCCAATCCCTGATTGGAGCCTTTATGCACTCCCATAGTAAAAGCCATGTTACAACTAATCCCTGCATTTTTAAAAAAAAGAACACTGCAGTTAATTGAGTGTGAAGTTAGATGTCGGGATCAAGATGTGGTTGGTCTTGACCTTCTGATGAGAGCCAGAATCAGGAACTGAGCCAGTGGTCAGGGTGAGAATCAGAAACCAGGTATTAAACAAGTCAGGTCCAGTGCAGCAGCCACTCAGTCTCTCAGCTGCTCAGACAACTGCCTGTGCCATGTCCTGGATTAAATAGTATGGTCAGGTCTGTTGCTAGGACCAGTCATCATCCGCAGTCAGGATCTTGGCGGGAGGTTCTGAGTGCACTTGCCCAGGGGTGACCAGGATATGAGAGCTGCCTGGGAATCCATGACCCAGGCTCAAGACTTGTGGGCCATTACAGTAGAGTGAAATAATAACTCAAAGACAATCAATGAACTTCACAATAAGGAGGGTACAATGAGTAGATGATAAAACCAGTGCTGTGATTAATCAGAGGGACAATAAGTAGCTGAGAGCTAGTGAACTATTTATTGTTCAGTAGGAGAAGATGAATTTGCGCTAGAAACAGCCCACACAGAGACACCTAAAATAATTATGAGTTAAGTCTTAGGTTGATTACAGTATTGAAGCATTGAGCACTACACCATTACTTGACAGAAACCAATGATAGAACAGCAGGTGTCCTACTGAAGAGCAGCTTTGAACAAAAATGGAGTTTGCATACTTGGACGTTAGCAATTAATCTATCCAATGGCAAAAAACAACTCCCTGCTGTCCTTGGAGAAAAGAATGAAGCCGTCATTTTGTGATCCACATAATTTAATGTTGGAATAGATACTATATAGAGCGATGGTTTCAGGGAGGAAGTCATTTGAAGAATCAGCTGCCACTGGCCTTCCTGCAGTATTGCTCTACTCTTTTCATTTCCTTTATCACAAATAAATTAAATAAATAAATGAAGCAACCTTTCCAACTCAGAAACAGATATAAAAGAATTACTATAGAATGTCACATATTGCTTCAAAGAAAAAGGTAACCTCAGCTGTGGGAAAACCATTTTTTCTCTTGTTTAATATCTGTTAAACAATTGTCAAGCTGCCTTCAATAAAGCAGTGAGACAAAAGGGGGCAATAAAGCTGCCACTAAAACATGCTATGAAAAGATCACTGGATTGAGTTGCTTTATTATGGGCATTCTAAGTTTAGTTTTAAGCTAGACATGGGTTGCAGTTGGAGCCTCAAGGCTGAATCCCTTCAAAGTTCAGGTATAAGGGCAGACCCAAAGTCCTAGATCCAAATCTCTCCCTACAGTTTGGTTATAGCCTACTTCAGTGGTTTATTTTCCAGTTCAGATGCAGCTGAAAACAATTATTTTAAGATTCTGAACAAAGAACATGGAAATCTCCAGGATTTTGCAAAATTTCTGGTATATTGGATCAAAATTGAAAAAAATAAGATGGGATTCTTATTATAAGTGGAAACACATACTTTAATCACTGAAGAAGTTTTAAGTGGAGGGTTTTTACAAAAATCGGCGAACTTGCACTTGTATTTGACTGAACCAGTTCCTACTTTTGTGTGCAAACGTGGTAACAGTGTGTGCAAAAGGGAATCTGAATGTGAAAAGTACTATGAGGCTGCTTGAGTTAGAGCCTCTTCGACAATAGAAAATGTTTGCTGGTATAGCTATACTGGCAAATGTTCCTAGTGTAGAGTCAGCTTATACTAACTTATGCCTGTACATTTTACTTCCCCAACCAAAATAAGCAATATACTGGCAAAAGCACTTATATGATCATACAAGTCTGTTTAGGTTTTTGCCATTTAAAAAAAAAATCAACTCTAACTGGCCTTACAGTATAAGCAAATGTTTCTAGTGCAGACTTGGCCTGAGATGATCAGGGTAGGTACATGCATGCACAGGCAATATCCCAACATTTTGACCATTTGGCCACATATATTTGTAAAGGAAAACAAATTCCCCACTCCTTTACCACCCATTGCTCCCATTCACCTAGTCGTGTAACTAAGTGATGTTTTTAGTCAATTCACACTGGGAAGATGTGCTGTAATGGTGGTTGGCCTAACAGGGTGTGCATTAAGTAGTGTGTGCATGCATGCACACGTAAAGAAACCCTAGAAATTTGAGCTTTCTTTCCAGCTTTGGATTTATTTATTTATTGCTATAAATTAAAAAGATTCTGATTCTTAGATGTGTTATAAAGAGTCTACATTTATATGCAACTTCTTAAAGCAGCATTCCAGGGAGAGAATAAAAACTCCTTCATCAGATGCCAAAATAAGCATCCTCCAAATGTTTAGATTCCTATCGAGACTTTCAGGAAGCAATGGCAGCTATAGACACAGAATCAGTCTCATGTAGCACTGAAGTCTCTTTGAAATTCTGCATAAACACTTCTGGAAACAGTGGTTTTAAGTGAGACTCTCCCAAAGTTTGGAAGTTTCATGCAGTATTTAATTTTAATGAGCCATTTGTGGGAGACAAATTGTTCATTTCTTGGCAAACAGAAAAGTAGCAACATAGCAGTCTCTCCAGATTGAGCACTGGAAGCCTTTAACATCATTTGGTGTTAGTCGGTACTAAAATTAATACTGTACTCTGCATGCATGTGCGTGTGTGATGCATAATGAGATTGACTGAGTAATTACCTGTAACATTGGGGAACTGTGGTGCTTCCTGGATATAGAAGAGGTAATGGGATAGTCTGAAACCAGCCCATCTCTACTACATATTATGACTTGTTTAGTCGTTTGTGGGGTTTATTTCCCCCCTTGAGATTCTTTTCTTAGATTTTTTTTTTGTTTTTGTTTTTAGGATTGTCTTATTAAAGCTGTTATAAAAGTTGATTTTTCCCCCCTGCAATCATCAAAGCCATACACTGAGAACATAAGGCTACATATAGCTTTACTGGGAAATGGCCCTGTAAACTACATGTTCATCTGTAAAGCTTTTAAATAATAAGGGCAAACCCTGAAATAAAATAGTTGAAAATCAGTTTTAAAAAGAATAATGGTTCCTCTTAGTAGTAATGAATTATGAAGCTTAATGGCAATCTCTACAAAGAGGAGAATGTTGAACTCATTCAAAAACTGTCGTGTCTTCCTTACTGATTTGTATGTGGTGGTGGGTAGAATGAGGAAAGATTTCAAAAGTACTCTGTGTTTCCTTAACTCTGCTCTTCTTGAAATCAGAGGGACTTTAATGGGAGTAAAATGAGATCAGTTCTGAGCACTTTAAAAAAATCAACCCCATATTATACAGTGTGATATGTAAAAATACCGAGAGTCCTGTGGCACCTTAAAGACTAACAAATTTCTTCAGGCATAAGCTTTCTTTGGCTCCAGCCCCAGATGATGTTGCATTTGATGAAGTGGGTTCCCTCATGGCTGGGGCTCCTCTACTGGGCGGGTAGCCGGCAACCCCATGTGGCTGGAGCCCCAGGGCTGTGGGGTTTCCCTGCGGCTGGGGCTCCTCTGCCGTGTGGGGAGCCGGCAAGGATGACTTAGCGCTATTCCCCATCCACACTGGCTTTAAGTCTACTTAAGAAGTCAACTTAATGCTTAAGTTGACCTTCAGAGCTTGTGTTATTAAGTCGACTTAAGGAAGCACTTAAGTTGACTTAATAAAAGCCCAGTGTGGATGCAACTTTGTGTAGGTCAACTTAAGTGTTCTTAAGTCGACCTAACTTGCCAGTATAGATGCACCCAATGCATGTAAGCAGAAGTGAAACAAAACTGGAACCATTTTCTGTAGATTGAAGACTGCCACCTAGGGGGTTCAGATCCACTTGAACCCAAATCTAAATGTACCCTGGTTTTACTTTCCCAAGAGGAAATCTTAACCAAGGAAGCCCCTCTGAGACTAAATCAAAAGCTCTCCTAGTTTTTGCCCAAATTTGTCAATGCTAAACAATATAGGGCATGCCCTCACAAGCTATAAATTATTGTAGTTCTGTTGACTTCAATGGAGCTACAACAATTGACACCAGCTGAGGAGCTGTCCCTTTAGATCTAAGTACAATCTGTATGTACCCCCCAACTTAATCTACAATGGGCAACACTAACTTCATATGTTTATATTTGAATAAAAACTCTGGCTGGGAATGGGCAGATATATATTTAAGTAGCCCTTTTTTAACAGAATCGTCCCATGAGGTTTCAAAAAAATAGATTTTCTGTGATGTGAAGCACCTGATAATCAAAGTACACTATCTCCAAAGTATTGCATTTACCCCAATCCATCATGGTTACTTTGTCATTAGACCCTTTCTGGCAACAAACACTCAAGCTATGGCTATGCTACGGAGTGGACACAGCTGCACTTCTCTAGCATTGCTAGTGCAGATGCTCTAAGCTAACCTTAGAAAGCTCTTCTGTTGACTTAATAACACCAAACCCCTGCAAAGCTCCCTCACTGACACAGCACTGCCCACACCAGCACTCAGATCAGTGTAACCTAGATTGCTCAGTAATGGTTTATTCACACCCCCAAGCAACACAATTTATACCAATATAAGCTTTCATGTGTACATAGCCTCAGAGAATTCTACATTAACTACTAATCTCAGCCAGGTGACCAAGATGCTATTCTTGATGAAGACTGGCCACACGAAATCCAATCTTCCTAAATGACTTGCTATCTACAAATACCAGTTTATGTAGTGCTTTTATATTTTTATAAAATATGGAAGAAACAAATTCTGCTAACTAAAGCTAAAGCATCCATATTTTTTGCTTTGAAAGGTGTTCTGGCTGAAGTAAAGTTTGTGGAAATTTCTAGTGCCTGAGGTTCAATTTCAAATGTTTACAAAGCTCCAAGGACAACTGAGTTTAAAAGTGTTTTTAATTATGGAAGAGACTGTTTCATGGTTGGGTGCAAACTTCAGGCAGAGAAGTGAAAGTAGCCAGGGGAAGATCAGTAGCACCAAGGTAATAATTCTTTAGGCATATGTCACTGCAAGAAATCCCACACTGCTATCTGTGTGAAGAAGCTGTGTGAAATCCTGGATTTATATTGCTTGTGATAATGGAGCAAATAAGCTATTTGTCATAAAGAGTGAGTAATTTGTACCTCTTCATTGTTTTGCATTAGCTTATCCGAGATTGACTCAAAGGAACACTCCACCATTTCACTACCAAATGTTGAATGTAGTAGTGTTTAAACTTTCTAGCTTGAAGACTAGAGAAAAGGTCAAAGGATGACAACCAATTCTTTGGGGCAGGTTCTCTGCACTGTCCTAATAAAACAGAAACCACACTCAGGTTAAGACCTAATTACCTTGTATTTTAGAAAACAAAGTTAAAAAAAATATTCCTTGGGGTTGCACTATATTGACTCACACACAAGTACATCAGTGGAGTTGGACTCTTTAGATACACAGAGTTGTATGACACTCAGCCAACACAATAACTCATTGCTATAGTTGGCTGGCATTGTCTACATGTATCAGCCACTAGGATATGAGGCACACATTTGTCCTTGTTTACAGATAGAAGTATGCTGAGACTCAGTAATCCTGGCTTCTGTTCCAGGTTATAAGAACAGTGTTTCCAAATGGTTATAGATCCTTCTTTCCTTCAGCCTCCCAGCTAGTTGTCACTCTAATCTCTCCTTCTCCCTCCATCACCTCCTTCCACTTCCAGTCTTTCTCCCATTATCTAGTTCCACTCCCTCCGTCACTCACTACTTGCTCTGCCAAGTTTGGCAGAATTCCAGGCAGGTTTCCTCCTTCTACCTGCTGCCTGGGCAATAGCATGGAGAATGCATAAGACAGGTTTCTTGCACTGGGGTCTTGTGCCCAGGATCTCAGCAACCCCTGACTTGCAGAGAGGAGCAATTGCAGGAAAGTCCAGCTTAGCCACTGTACTCTTGGGCTGGAGGGAACATGCTTATCACTTTTGGGGGATGGCACATGTACAGTCTGGTTGGCACATAGGTGTTCTGAGAGGATGGAGCATGCACAGTGTAGCCAATCTTCAGAGCATTTAGCTGCCAAACTAACAAGCCTAAACTGAGATTTTCATAGGTTGATAACTAGACCAGATTTAGGCCAGATTTCACTAAGATGGTAAAAGTCACGTCTCTAACATGAGGGTGAACCACTTGCCAAATTTCAAGTCTCCAGTTCAAAGCTTGAAGCTGCTAAAACTTCTCAACAAAATAAGTGTAACATGATAATATGGGCAAGACATAATTTTCTTAATTTCATTCTGACAACTAGCTGAACCATTTTGGCTGAAATTTTCCACAATAATTCTGTCTGAAGTACACACCTGGCATAGAAAGTTTTAGCCAAACTCTTAGTTTGGCAAAGTTCTGCATAACCGAAATCAGGGTTAAATTCAAGGTTTTGCTACCTGTGCTAAATTATTTAAAATCAAGTAAATGTAGTTTTTACTTAATATCACTTGCATTTATCACCAGATACTTCAGTTGCATCCTGTGTCTCAGAGCATCACCTCTCATATTTCTTCAGCTGGTTACTGTGAGACCAGACCTTCCTTCCAAAGGAGAGCTGGTGTGGAGGGCCAAAGTGAAGCTGCAGGTGGGGCATGGCGGGTTCTAGAACAGACAACAGGCACCATCTAGTTCTAGGGCTTGGCAAAACAAGAAGGTTGGATGTTCTGAGGGAGTTGTCTGGTTTGAGTGATGGGCAAAAGAAACAGTGAATAGAGATGAGAGGCACACAATTCCTCCATGGGGAGTTTGTAAGTTATCTATCTTAAACTCAAATTCCCAGATATTGTCTAACACTAAAAGAATGTTAAACAAAGAAAATATTTAGCTGAAAAATTAAAATATATACTGAAACTTGCTTTAAATCCTTAATTTTTATTGTCTTCACAAAATCAGTTTCTTCGTGTCCGCTAGCAGCAAAAATATCACTGCCACAGAATAAGGATATGCTTACACAGAGGGTGCTGTGTTGGTCTCCATGGACTGATGTAGCCGGATTAGTTGAGTGGGTAGTGGAGACTGCACAATTGATCCGGGAAGTCTCTCCAGTTAATACAGTAAATCCAGCCTCTCCCCACCCCAACCCTCCCCACAAAAGAGTAGCTCTGCATTGACTGGAAGGCATTTCCTGTCGACACAGTGCAGTGAAGATGCCATGGTAACTGCAAGTTAGTAAGTCGACATGAGATACACGAGTTTCGGTATGCAGCTTGCCTCTTCCCCGTGGACATTGCTGGAACCAAGAGTAGACCAGGCCTTGATAAATGTTCTCTTGTATTAACAAAGTTATTTTAAAAGAGTGACAGCTTCTGTTGTTTTGGTACTGCTCAATAACTTTTATAATTCTGAAAAAAAGAAAAACCTCTATTTTTTTTCTTTAAGAAAAACTCAAAGTCGAATTATAAGTGATTAATTCTTATGGAATATCTGTACTTCAAGTCTTATTCTAATGGCTGTAATATTTTTAAAAGGATACAGATGCAAAGCACCTAGAGCTAGCTCAATCCAGGGGTGCTTGTTATGTGTACTTCTATTAAATATTGCACAAACATACACTGCCTATGAGGGTAAACACATCAGGTCAAATCCTGGCCTCAGAGAAATCACTTGTAAAACTCCCATCAACTTCAGATCAAGGTTTCACCCAGAAAGCCCTCAAAAAGAGTGGAAGTTGAGTCTTTGCCTTCTTGAAGTTGTCCTGATTAGCATGGCAGGACTTAAAAAATACAGAGGTGAATGAATGAGAGGTTGTCTTACCGGAGTCAAGGAAATGATTTGCTGTCTGAAAGTTACCTTGTATCAAAGCAGGGAATAGAATTTACAGAAGAAAAAGAAGAGGCCGGTTGTATTAGCAGCAGTGTGAAAATAACAGCTTCTGAAAGTGAGCCCAGAGCTCCTAAGGTTCAGTGATCAGAATCCAGGTGTTCACCCTCTTGGTCTAATTAACTCATAACGGTAATACATAAAAGAAGTCCTGACCTTGGGTGATACAAGATAAGCAACATTTGCATGCCAGCAATATACATATAGAGCAATCATTCAAATGCAGTAGAAGAGCTGAAAGAAAATTAAACAGCAGAGATAAAGCATTCTGAGAACACCAAGGATGCGGAACAGCTAAATATAATTAAATTACATACAAATAAATTAGTTGCTATAATGGTCAGATTAGACAATCAAACAGAGAAGTATAATCCTGCCAAATATGAGTAGAGTAGCAGAACTGGAAGTTTGCTTAACTGTCAAATCTGAGAAAGGAGATTTATAGCTCTAGCCTGAATTTAGAGGCAGCAATGAGTGTAAAGCTTTTACTGTCAAACCCCAAACTAGACAAAACTCATCTCATTTTCACTTTGTTACAATCCCCAATTCAGGCCCATTTAGCAAAGTATTGAGCAAATCTTGTCTGATTTATGGCTTTGACTTGAAATCATGTTCAACTTGGTTGTTCCCATGGAATTTCACTGAGTTTTTTGATCAATTCAGACTCAAAACACTTTACGGGCATGAACCCATGTGAAAGAAGACCCTTAGAGTTTCCATGAACACTTGTGAACTGGAACTGCTGGATCTGTTTTCTACAGATTTAGTAATATGCCTCCTATAGAGGTGCCCTAAGCCATTATTTTGACCTAATTATCCATGACTTTTTAGTGTGTGTTTCTTTTGAAAGAAACCCCAATCAAAAGTATCTAAATCAAAAATATTATCTTGCTTTAGCACTTGTTGAAATCACAAGGATGAATTAAGTTGCTGTATTTTCACTTGCATTCAGTCACTATTTGCCTTCTCTCCAGTTGGAGGTAATTTAATATCTGTAGAAGGATTTGTAGTCTGCCAACAGAAGGTTAGCATAAGGTTGGCAGAACACTAGCATGGACTTAGTCAATTAGAAGAGTAGTCAGATTTCCTTTGTAAGTGCTGCACATTACTGCCATAGCGGCTTAAAGTAAAGACCATAATTTAAAGGCAGAAGCTGTACCAGCAGAACATCTGGATGAGCTTTGCAAAGCTTGTCCTTGGTGAGAGACCGAGTACTAAAGATGGGCCTGGACCTTCTGAATTTTAAACACAATGGGTATGTCTACACTAGCAATTTAGGTCGACTTAAGGACCCTTAAGTCAACCTAAATTACTCCATGTTTACACCTGACTTTCATTAAGTCGACTTAAGAAATTTCTTAAGTCGACTTAATAACAACTGCCCATCAGGTCGACTCAAGCCTTAAGTCGACTCAAGGACGGTGTGGACGGGGAGTAACCCTTAAGTCGGCTTAACTTTAAGTTGACTTAGTCCTCTTTGCTAAGTCGACTTAATAATGTCGACTTTAAGTCGATTGAAAACCTACCTTAAGTCAATTTAACAAAATCGACTTAACTTTTTCTGGTGTAGACATAACCAATCTGTTTTAAAGGGACTGATTCTTGATCATGTAGTTTTGAATGAAACCTTGGGACTTCTAAATCTTCAACAGATGATTCTACATCTACTCCCACTGAAGTCAGTAGTTTTTTCCATTGGGAAAAGAAGCAGGACCTATTACTTGAAATGAGCGGACCCTCTGACTTATTACTGGGATCTATGGCTTTTTCATTAATGATTGTGAGTTGTATTAACTTGAGGTATCTTTCTCACATGAGGGTGCAGTCTCAGGCTAGGACTTCTAATACAATTTCCCTTTTTTTTCCCTAGTAAATTTTGTATTTGCATATGTTGAATAAAGGCCTTATAGGTTAACATGAATGAAACTCTTATTATAGGTTAACAGTAGAAGTAAATATTAATTAGGAAATTGTGTCCATGTTGCATTTTTATATTAGAAATCCCGCATAGGCTAAGTAAAATTAGCAATAAAAAGAAACTCTAGGCAGCTGTGTTATAATTCTTTAACTATAGACCATGCACAGTATTATGTAAAAATTAATGGTGAGGTTGGGGTATAATAGCATCAAGCTCACACGTCATCACAGAGTTCTACAACTATGCACCAGTGTTTCCAACTTTCTCCATATGTTTCTTCCAGTGTCCTTGCTATTGGAGTCCTTGAAGAATTGCTAACCATGCTGCACTTCTGTGTTGTTCTTATATATCAATCATTTCCTAATCATACAGAGGTGGTTTTCTCACTTTTTTTTTTGCAGAGTATCTTTTCCATAGTGACAGAATGCACCAATTTGGGTTCCGAGTTGTTAGACTCATTGGAAAAAAATATAATATATCAACTGTTGTGTAATCCTAAATGGAAAAGATTAGCAAATAGCTCAACAGAAGCACAGTATACTATGATCTCAATTGGGATAGGTCAGTATAGAGTAGAGTAATGTGCTTCCTGTTTAAAGGGCTAAATTCTGCCTATGGATATATGTGCATGAGTCCCCTTTATCAGTTATATATCTAAAACCAAGGACAGAATTTGGCCCTAAACTATTACTCCATACTTTACTGATATCCAGACATGGCATAATTTGTAAAGATGTTTGTAAGTGAGACTAGTGATATTATACTGAGCTTGTTGGGGATTTTTTCAGGCACAACAATCATCATCAGCAGATGAGATGTGTAAAATTCAGTAGGCATCTATAGCCATTGTAAGTATTTAGGAAGGTATTTGTAATTAACTTGGAGTACCTGGTTATTCATATTCGAAGTCTACTATAGGACATTACAGGACCATTCATGACTACTGTTGCTTTATATTTTTCACATCTGTTGTCATGAATTGAGAGAGAAAGGGTATGTGCATTTGGTATTAAAATCATTTTGACAGCTATGGTAATGGAGATGTTTAACATTGCAAGTGAACAGTAGTCTTTAAAAAATACTTATAAATAAAACATCTTTTAAGCAAACAGTTGGGCAGTCATCACCTCCCACGCATCTGAAATTGTCTATAATTTTCAAGAGAACAAAAGTTAAATCCTGAAAGTAATGGAGATTATTCTTTTTCTTCTCAAAATGAGGAAAGGCATGTTAAATAGAACGGTTAACTTGCTAAAAGCTTAAATTAAAAAGCACCCATGATCTGCCACCAGAAGATTGGTATGAAAATATATCCTTAATTTAAATCACAATAAATGCAAATAAAGGCCAGATCCTCAGCTAGTATAAATGTGCATAGCTCCTCTTGCTTCACTTAACACTAGAAACTCAGTGGGACTATGCTAATCTATACCATCTGAACGTCTGGGCTCATGGCTGAATCCTTAGGTGTACTTGAACTGAGCTTCGTCCATCTCAAGAGGTGGCTCTATGCCCTGTCTTTCTGCTCTTGTAGTCTTAGGTCCAGCAGAGGACTTGTGTGACCCCCTGGAGGAATTAGAGAAACCTTAGGTCTGCTCCCTATGGCTTGTTCTGCTGACTGAGGTTTTGAAGGAGCACTATGTGCTCCAGCCTTTCCTTAGCATGTCACCACCTTCATACCTTTGGCATGACCCCTGCACCAAAGTTGGGGAGCAGATAGAGGCTGCATGCCACCTGATGATTCCCCCCATGCTGAGAAATCCTCAGCTGCCTCTTTACCCCTAGTAAAGTGCATTGAGATCTATCTCAGAAGCCTTTATTGTCTGCCAAGGGCTACATGGCATCAGTAGACTGAGAGGGTGGGGACACGCGGAGCTTTCTGTCTCACATCTTACATGCAATCTCTAGGCATAGGAACAGGGCTTATGCTTGGGCAAGAGAGGAATCAAAATCCTAGCTCTGCTCCCTCCTTTCCACACCAGTCAGAGGAGCTGCACTATCCCAAGAAACAATGCAATGTAAACAAACATCTTCCACTTCAGGAGTATAGGGATGAGACAGTCTCCTGACACTAGCTCCTCATCAGATGTGGAATCCCACACTGTCCTCAGAGCAAGCCTGCATGTATCTGGCACAACCTCGTTCTGTCTGGCAACCTTCAGCCATGTGCCATTGTGCAGGAAAGTACTAGAACATCTGGTTTAAAGTGCTTCATGCAGCCTCAAAAATAATGGAAACTGCTGGTTAGGCAGCTCTCAAGTGGCATGGCACTATAGACTCACCGTAATGTTGGGTTGGCAGAGACCTGCAGAGATTATCGAATGCATCTACCTTGCTGACTAATTAAAGTAGAAAAGTTTCTCTAGCAGTTGAACTACTGAGATGAGTCACAGCTGTCACTTTTATTGCAAGACAATAGTCATTTTCATGATTTTTTTGGGCCGGACTCATGCTTTTTAATGTTTCTGGTTGGAAACATTACGGGCCCTTTTCTATTGTCTCAGGCAGTTCAACATGGTGAAAACCAATGGCTACAAATAGTCTGAGAAACCCAATAATAATTAAAATGAAGTGACAGCTGTCACTATAAGGCCAACACTTGCAAAAACAAGTTCCTAAAATTAATCCGCCTGAATCCTTATTTAGGTACCAATATTTAAATTACACACATTGACACAAACAGTGATAAAACACTCACATGGGAACCATTTTAGGTTATGAGCACAGAGCACATAAAAGGTATCTCATAAACAATAACCTATTCCCACTAAATCCAGGCAAAACTGCTCTGTTGCTGAGCTGAGAGATGTACATTAGAAGAAGCTTTGAGAGCCTTTGCAATAATTCAGTTTCATTAACCACCTGATAAAGAAAACCTGTTGAAAACTAAAGAAAGACTCTAGCTTTTAAATGTGAAAACTCTTCTCTTTATTAAAGTGATAAGACACTCCAAAGAGAAGACATTATCAGTGATCAAATCCAGTCTAGCAAAAAAGGAACAAAGCACTATCAATTATTCATAATTGCTTCTGTATTGGTGTGACGCTGTCTGGATTTACGGAACCATTTATGATATTATTTTGTATTAATATCTCATAATTGCTATAATCCATGGGAACTATGCCATGTTTGGTATCAATAGAAAGGTGGTAATTTGCTGGGAATTATTATATAGTTTATGTGTAGGAATTGTATTTGTATTAGAAGTTAGGAGTATGGTTGTTATATCTATACTTTAACTTGTGTGATTCTGGGGAAACTCCCCAGACAGGATGTCTACAGCCATTGTCTCCTTAATGGCCCATTAAGGAAGCTCCCAGGTATAATGGGCCCAGGGAGAAACCTGTTGAGCTACTAGGACTTGAACATGTGACTCAACTCCATCGTGATTGGAAAGAACTGCACATAGCATGGAGAAGGCAGAGGCGATAAAAGGCAGCAGCCCTGACTCCATCTTGTCTCAAGTCCCCAGTCTACAGCCAATATCTATCTCTGGAACTATTCCTCTATGACTGGACAAAGGACTGAGGCCCACCCAGCTGCTGGGTGTTCACCAGAGGAACAAGCCTGCAAACTGCTTTATGTGGACTCTAAATCATTTGTATGTATGTGATTCACTTTGACCCTTTAACATCGCTCATATTTTGCTTCTTTTCTTTTGTTATTAAACCTCTAGTTGTAGTTACTAAAGGATTGGCTATCTGAGTGGTATCTTTTGTAAAATCCAAACCTATATTGTTCTGTGTGATGTGGCTGGCCCTTTGGGGTCAGGAGAACCTATTTCTTTAAAGGACCGTGTGGCTAGGTGGGAGCCAGAGGAGCTGGAGTGCAATAAAGGGGCTGTTTCTATTTTGGGCAGATTTCTTGGTACCCGGTGTGGAGTGCCAGAAGCCCGTTTGTGACTGATAGGGAAATTGGTTTGTGTACCGCCCATCAGTGTTGGGGGAGTTTGGCTCCCAGTTTTGCAGCTTGCCCTGATTTTTGCACATCCAGGAGGGTATCCCAGGAGGCCCTGGTCACAATTGGGTCCTATTGTAAGTCAACAATCTAATTGCATACTGTAGAATTCAGTGTACCATTTACCATGTTTATTATGTGCTTCACATTTTTTGCCAGCAGAGAGAAAATGAGGTGAGTTAAGGGCAAGATGCCATTCAGGTAGCATACACCTTATTTAGTTCCAAATCAACTACATCAGTTCAGAAGGAAGTCTTGGGTATCACTGAATTGCTCAGTGAAGGCTTCTACTCAGTTTGCAGCTATGGTCAAAAAAGCTAACAGGATACATAAGGAATGGAATGGAAAATATATTATAAATGAATGATTTCTATTACCTGGAATATGGTTTAGTTGTGGTGACACCAAATTAAAGGTTTGTAGCAAAAATCGAATCATAGAATCATAGGACTGGAAGGGACCATGAGAGCTCATTGAGTCCAGTCTCCTGCACTCATGGCAGGACCAAATACCATCTTAAACCATCCCTGACAGATGTTTGCCTAACCTAATCTTAAAAATTTCCAGTGATGGAGATTCCACAATCTCCCTAGGCAACTTATTGCAGTGGCTAATCAGCTTGACAGTTAGGAATTTTTTCCTAATGTCCAACCTAAAGCTCCCTTGCTGTAATTTAAGCCCACTGCTTCTTGTCCTATCATCAGCGGTTAAGGAGAATAATATTTTTCCCTCCTCCTCGTAACAACCTTTTATGTTCTTGAAAACTGTTATCATGTCCCCTCTCAGTCTCCTCTTTTCCAGATTAAACAAACCTAATTCTTTCAATCTTCCCTCATAAGTCTAGTGTTCCAGACCTTTAATCATTCTTGTTCCTCTTTTCTGGACTTTCTCCAATTTGTCCACATCTTTCCTGACATGAGACACCCAGAACTGGACAGAATACTCCAGTTGAAGCCTAATCAGCATGGAAGAATTACTTCTTGTGTCTTTCTTACAATACTCCTGTTAATACATCCCAGAATGGCGTTTGCTTTTTTTGCAACAGTGTTACACTGCTGACTCATATTTAGCTTGTGGTCCACCATGACACCCAGATCCCTTTCTGCAATATTCTTTCCTAGGCAGTCATTGCCCATTTTGTATGTGTGCAATGGATTGTTCTTTCCTAAGTGGAGTACTTTGCATTTGTCTTTAATGACTTTCATACTGTTTACTTCAGATCATTTCACCAGTTTGTCCAAGTCATTTTGAATTATGATCCTATCCTCCAAAGCACTTGCAACCCCTCCCAGCTTGATATCATCTGCAAACTTTATAAGTGTACTCTCGATGCCATCATCTAAATCATTGATGAAAATATTGAACAGAATAGAAGAGCTTTGGAAAAAGTCATGAGAATGATTAGAGATACTGAACATGTCTCCCATGAAGGCAGGTTAAAAAAAAGGTCTGTTTATTGTGGAGAGGAGGAGAATAAGAAGGGACATGAGACTAGTATACAAAATGACATGTATAGCGAGAAAGCAATTCTGGGTCTTCTGGTTCACCATTTCTCATAAGACAAGACTAAGGGAACTTTCTGTGAAACAGAAGGCTATGTCTACACTAGAAAAAGTTAGGTGGACTTTGTTAATTCAACTTAATAAAGTCGACTTAAAGTCGGCCTTATTAAGTCAACTTAACAAAGTGGTTACCTTGAACGGGGACTTAGTAAGTCGATCTAACTGCCCTTAAGTCGACTTTAAAAAGTCGATATAAGGGTTAATCCATGTCCACACTGTGCTTAAGTCGACCTAAGGAGTCGACTTAAGGGTTAGGTTGACCTAACCGGCGGTTCTTACTAAGTCGACTTAAGCTTTCATTAAGTCGACTTAAAGAATTTCTTAAGTTGAATTAATGAAAGCCCAGTGTGGACAGGGAGTAATTTAGGTCGACTTAAGGCTACTTAAGTCGACTTACATGCCCAGTGTAGACATATCCAGACCTGATAAAAAGGAAATACTCGTGCACACAACACAAAATTAGCCTGTGGAACTAATGGCCACAAGATATTAAGACCAAGAACTCAGTTTCCTTTTTCAAAAAAAGGACTGGACATTTATTTGGACAATAAGAAAATCCAGAGGTATTGTCAATACTAATAAGCAAGAGTTTTGGAATGCATATAAACTCAAGCTTGGTGGCACGGATCCAACCTATAACTATTAGGGACTAAGAGAAAATTTATGCTAAGTTCACCTAACCCCAACACTGCCTTCTGTAGTGTTTCTTCCCCTGAAGAAGCTGGTATTGGCAAGAAGCGAGAGAGGAGACCGCATGGCCACGACTGTGACGCAGAGTGGCAATTCCTTTATTCCTTTGCTGACTTTAACTCTGCACTGGCTTCTTCTATCAGGTTGACTCTGAACCTTATTTTTAATTTTTCTCTGTGTCATCCATTTTGGTGCATGTGTTGCCTGATTTCTGGTTATTGAGCGATTTAGATAGGGTTATAGGCTCACCAATGGATTTGATCAGAAGGTTCTAGTTCCTGAATCAGGCTACAAAAGTTTTCGCAAGGACCCCCAAAGTGCACAACAGGAATATTTATGCCAGTGACTGAAAATATGTATATATTTAGAGATTTTATTAAGATAATATAAAATGATAGAAAGATTAAGTAAAGACAAGAATAAATGGATAAATCAAATTAAATGGATAACACAATGGACAATGATTTGAGTTACAATCTTATTTAAGATACATATGCTGTTATATGCTCTGGAATAATATACTCACAACCTTTCCTGCTGGCTCGGATGAGGGAGAAGTCTGGTCGCTCAACTCTGGCATGGATGGGTGGAGGGAAAGCGAAGAGCTAAAAGACTAAGACTACTGATAACACTTAAGTATATTAAAACAAAAGATCCTAACTAAGGTTATGTCTACACCTGAAAAGCTAAGTCGATTCTGTTAAGTCAACTTAACAAGGTTGACTTAAGTTGACTTAAAGTCGACCTTGTTAAGTCGACTTAGAGAGTCTACACCAAAAACATAAGTCGACTGCCTGCATCCACACATGCAGGTGCTAGGTACACAGAGAGCCACAGCTCAGGGGAGCCGTGGCTTGGGGGAAGGGAGCTGCAGCTCAGGAGAGCTGCAGCTGGGGAGAAAGTAGCCAAGGCTTCCCATGGAGAAGGAGAGCTGTGGCTCTTGGCAGGGAGTCGCGGCTCCCTTCTTCTCCCGGAGCCATAGCTCCTTTCTCGCCAGGGAGCTGTGGCTCCCTTCTCCCCAGCCCATCCCCCTTATGTCGACTTAAGGCATCAGGTCGACTTAGGGCATTCATACTGGCTTTAAGTCGACTTAACAAGTCAACTTAGGCCTTAAGTCAACCTAAAAAGGGGGCGTTATTAAGTCAACTTAAGGAAGTGCTTAAGTCGACTTAATGAAAGCTAGGTGTGGATGCGGCGTTCTGTAGGTCGACTTAAGCTCCTTAAGTCGACCTAAGTTGCTAGTGTAGACGTAAGAAAAGGAGATCAAAGAAAGAATAGTTGGTGAACACACCCTGGCAACACTGTTTACCCTTTTTATACCCTGAGCAATATAGGTCTTCCTTCCAAGTCTAAGCTTAGTTCCTTTATCACCAGATTCCCAGGGTACGCTTCTCCTACAGGCTGGCAAGTTTGTGCATATTAATGACATACATGCTTCCTTTCTGGCCTTTTTGGTGGGTTTTGTGGTGGACTCGTGAAGCTTGCCTGGGTGTGATCCGGGCAGCTGCCCTATTTTGTTACCTCCTAACTATTTGAGGTGCTAAAGTCATAACTGTATTGGTAAGCTGCTCCTTCTTTCTTTGGGCCAAGGAGTTCTAAACATATGCATGCTTAGCTTTCATGCAGGATGTGGCCTGCAGGTTCTTGCGGTCCAGCATTACTAATTTATATGAATTTTTTATTTTGTTGTCATGAAACAAGTACTAAAACTTATAAGGAAACTTAAAGCTATGCTTGAACTATATAAGAAAAGGGTATATATGCAAGCAAGCAAGGTAGATCTATAGGCTACAATGCTACAGTTTTTAGGATCATTCAATGCACAGCAAAGTGCAGTGAAGCCTGTGATGAATCCCCTGTGTAGTGAGTGGTAAAAAGACATGTTTGTGTTCAGGATCTTTGGCATGAAGCAGAATTACTCCTTCTCTTCAGCCTGGCATGTACACTGTTAATAAGCAGTGATATGGAGAGGAAAGTGGCAGTAAATGAAGATAGGTAGGCTCTGATAAGTTACCCGAGTGTTGATATTTTATTCAAACCAAACATCTAAAACCTGTGAGGACTGCCCATTACCAGTAACAAACCTAATTTATAACATATGGAAAGCCCCATGATAAAAATCATTTTAAATTAAGTAAATCAAAGTGATATTTGGATTGTCATTACTTCTATGTAATTCTTCTAACCCTTTCTCTGAGAAGCTGCCATTCAGGTGAGCATCAGAAACAAACTGAAACTACAGAGTCCTTTAAAAATAAAAATAAAAAGGAAACTGATATCTTGGAAACTGTGTGTAACTTTCTTGATTTGGAAGAGAATGTGTGCAGTGTGCAAACAAGGTTGCAAAGGGAGACACTCTTATTCTCAGAGAAAGGGGTGAGGATATCAAAATAAAATTCACCAAATTATATGTGTTGGATAAAAACTCCACAGTAAAATAAATCTCATATAAGTGCAGATGATTTCAGTTCTCTTTCTAATACAAAAAGGCAGCTGGATTGAGGGACTAGGACACCCACTGCCAGGAGAAAAATGCTTGAATCTTCAAAACCTTTGATTTCTCTGGCTTGAGGAGGTGAGAACTCTATTGTCACAGCATGTGCCTGTGAAGCATGTTAAATTTCATATGCCTCATCCTCCCTCTCCCATCCCTCCATACATAGACTGTTTCTAATGGAAGTCTCTGCAAAAGAAGCTTTGCTTCTTTATACCTCTACATGAATTGCATGTTTTGCCTTTTGGCAGGAGTTTCATTTGAAAGGGTTTTTCCTCCTACCCCACCCACACCTCAGCAACACCAGTTATTGAGAACTTGTTCTCTCCTGAACTATCTAAAGCCAACAATATTTCTCTGATTTTTGTAAACATCTGAATTTTCACCTGTGGAGAAACCAAATGCTCACCTGGGCATCAGAGGAAATGAGCACTAGCTGTTCATGTATAATCCTCATAAACGTAGCAATGACAGTAACCGAATTGTGAGTGGGTATGGTATTTTGGTGGCTGCATTTTATTGTGCCATTATCTGCAGAAAATGAATTTTCCCAATGCAGAGATCGCTCTTCAGAGACCAACATGTGCATCTGAGCCCAAATTGCAGGAGGAAAAACTTGATGATCTGAAAAATTCCACACAAGGCCTTTAGAATATAGCTGTTGCAATAAAATCGCAGATCAAAGACTTCCTGGTTGCTAACTTTGAATGGATTTTGCCTTACTTAAGTCTGTTCTACATGGTTGCCAAGTTGACAGGAAATACGTAAGATATGTAATGTAGCATGCATTAATGTAGCACGACTTACTTACATTGCCATACCACATCATCTCCACTGCACGGCACTGATGGGACATGCCATCCAGTCAATGCAGCCTCACTCGGGGGGCTGGATTAATGGTGTTGACCAGAGAGTACTTCCATGATCAATTGAGCTGGTTTCCACAGCCTGCTCAATTTTTCTCTGCAACCCCCGCAGTGTAGCCATATCCTTAGGTGCATAAAGTTAGGGACATGAAAAAGTAGCCTGATTTTTTTTTTCAGAGGTATATACTTCAATGGAAGCTGCAGGGTTTCAGTATTTTCTGCATGTCAGAAAATCACAACACAGATGTAGATAACTAAATATGGAGTTAGATACTTACATTTATCCCCAAAGTCTAAACATGATGTCTACATATAGATGAGCCTGGGATGTTCTTCTGCTTTGGAGGAAAGAGCAGGTTTGCAATCAGTGATGCATGCACTGGTAAAGTATCAGTAAATGTATCCAAGTATGCATGCACAATTGGGGTGCTGTTTCCAGAATTCACATGCATACACCAAATAACACCAAAAATATAGCTAAAAAGCCCTCATACTGCCATGCTCACACTGAGGTGTTCATAAACCCAAGAGTACAGAGCTAGAGACTTTTACAAGCACCAAGAAAATGAATCTTCAAAACATGTTCCTGATAGCTAATAAACCCTTCTGTTTTCGACACCGGCTGAGAGTCACCGCTGACTGTTAAGGAGGGGGGTGAATGGGCCCTTTGGGGCCAGATAAGACTGCCCTAGGTGGACTCACTGGAGGCAGGGGAGCTTTTATCAACCAAATGTATAGTTTAATTTTTAAAAAGAGTAGTTTTACGGGATCTATCTTCCGTAAACTTGTGTTAATTGTCATTAATTACCTTACCCTCCTTTAGGTCTTTATTTAACAATTCCTGTATCAGCCATTTCATCTTGCCCAAAATCTATATCAGACTGACATACCTATATTCGTCACGGTCATTCCATTTACTCCTCTTTAAATATTGGCACAATATGAGTTTGCTTCCAGAATGAACCTAATGTTCCAAGATTTACAGGAAACCTCTCAGCCAGCTCCTTTAAAACTCTTGGATGCTAGTTATCCAGAACTGCTCCCTTATAAAAGTCTAACTTCAGTAGCTGTTGTTTATCATCCTCCTGAAATAGTGATGGCATGGAAATAGTGTTATCATATGATATGACTACATCATGTTTTTTTCCCAAATACAGCACAGAAATATGTATTGAACAATTTTTGTCTACTTTTTCCTATATTATTATTGATATTTTTACCATTTTAACTTAATAATGGACCAGTACCTTTGTTAGGATTATTTTTTCCCCCTGATATATTTTAAAAATTCTTTCTTGTTGTCCTTAACTCAGCTGGCTCTAGACTGTTTTGTCCTTTTGCTTCCTGTATCAATTTTCTACAATTCCTAGCTTCTGATTTATATTCATTAAAATCCACTCTCCCTTTTTCCATTTTTAGATATTATTTTTCATTTTTTGCAGCTGCCTTCACATCCCCTCTAAACCAGATTGTTGTTTTTTTTAAATTAATATAGCCCTCTTCCATGACTATAGGATTGTGGCATTGGGGGAGTCTAGTAAAGTGTTCTTTAAACAATTCCCAATTATCATTCACATGTTTCTGATCAGTTTCTTCCTCTCAAGGGAGTTGGCTCACAGCTGTTTTCTGTTTTGTGAAATTGGCCTTTTAAAGCACCATACGTACAGATAACACTTGCCTGGACATTATTTTGTTTGCACATTACAAATGTGATCAAGTCATAATCACTTGTAGATAAATTAACATTATTTTTTAGTCAAATTCCAAAGGGGTTTTTATTTTTTATTTTTTTTATTTATTTTTTTTTAGTTTAGTTTTCAGTTTGTCTTTATTGCTCAAGATGAGTTCTAATATAGAATTCCTTTGTGTTAGATGCAACACTTTTTGAGTTCTAAATATGTTTTAATACTGGCAGCATGAGATGTCCAGCATCAAATTGAAGACCCCATGATCATGCCGCTTTCTCCTCCCCCCCCCATACATTATAGATAAGTATGTAAGAAGCCAATTATCCTGTTCCCCAGTATGATTTGGTGATCTGTAGCAGACACCAACTACTGCTTCATGTTGCACTTTCTGTCAGCACATTGATTCATAAGCGTTCAAAATAATTTTCTTCTAAATGATCAGTGATCTGGAAACAGTTAACACTGTTTTCTTCCAAAGGGGTAGCCGTGTTAGTCTATTCTTAATAAGTGCAACTCCCTCTCCACTTTGCCCACTGGTTCCTTCTTAAACAGTTTAGAAGCATTGATTTTAACAGTCCAGACATGGGATTCATCCCTCCAGGTTTCAGTAATACCAATTAGAACAAATTTATACTCAGAAATGAGCAATTCCAATTCTACTTGTTTGTCATTCAGGCTACTAGCATTGGTGTATCGGCAATTAAAGCATTTTTTCTCTTCATGTTCTTTTGGTGCTTTGATTAATTTGGTTCTTAACATCTTGTCTTTGTACTGAGTGCTCATATCTTCCCTCTTTTAGTTTCCCCTTTTGTTATTAGTTTAATGCCCCTAGATAGCCTACCCCCCAAAAGATTGGTGGTCCTCCTACTCAGGTGGAAGCCATCCAAACTATATAGTCCCCTCTCCTCACAGAAGGTAGACAATAGTTCTACCCAAACCAAACTTTACACCCTAGACCCCTTATCTAGCCTATCATTTACATCCAGAATTGTCTGACTTCTGTCCTTCCTTTGTTCACTGGACAGGAAGGATCTGATATTCCAAAAATTTTCTTGTACATTCTTCTTCAGCAGTCTTTCAAGTCCCCTGAAGTCATCTTCTATCTGCAAAATATCCCACAATGCAGTGTCATTAGTGCCAATATGATCCGACACCAATGGATCCTTTATTGTCAACTTCTAAAGCTCATGTATTTTTAGGGTGACATCTTTGTGTGCTGGGGCCAGGAAGTCAGTATACCTTCCTGTTATCTCTGTGTCCTTTGCAGAACTTTTTTTCTTCTGAGTACTGAATCCTCAAAAAAAGGGTCATCTGTCGTCTTTGTATGGTTGGAGAATTCTTTGTGGACAAACTTGATGGGTTTTTTTAACAGGTTGGGCTGAGCTGCCATCCATGGGTGCATTCTATACATCTTTTTGTTCCCTTCGACCAGCTGGATCTTGAGATGTTTTCCACAGCTGATACATTGAGGACCTGCTATCAGTTGGAAACTTCTAACTGTGTGGAATTACTTCTGGTACACTTCATTTTGGTGGACACAGCCTACGCATCTTCATCCATTTCCAGCCATCTAGAATGCTGCCATGACCTATGGGTTATGAACTTCCTGGCTTCCATTCGGACTTCTTCTGTCTGACTGTTTTGTGCCAGCTTTTGTCTTCCTTGAACTTGGAGTACTGATGTTTCCTGAGGCTGGCTGTCTAGGAAATACTCAGCTTCTCTAATTCTCAGCAGTGTCTTCACTTTAGGAGAGATACTGTAAGCCCTGAATTTTACTTTTCACTACCTGTGACTTTTCTTTTAGTGCTAATATCACTATTTCTGCAACACATTGGCTAATGCACCAGTGTCCAACATAAAATCAATAAGTCCCATTTTCTTTAGAGTGACAGTTCCTTCATCTTTTGTTGCAATGGTGTTCATTGGTTCAATGAAAAATTAATATGAGCTAGTGGTGCTATCTTTGTCCACGCTGTGTGCTCTCTACTGGTGTTCACAGACACTTGCAAAATAATGTAATCCATTGAAGTTCTTGCATTTTTCCCCTTATGCTGGGGATTTTCATGTCTTGTGCTGGTTGTCACAGCCAGTGCAACTTCTTGAGCTCTTCTTGCTGGATTTTCATCTCAGTTATCTTTCCACCCAATTTTCTTTTTCTTTGTGGTATTTTGGATTCTCACTCATGTCCACAGTATCTGAGTAATGTCCATCCTCCTTAAGCTTGATGATTTTAATTGCTCAGCAAAATCTAATTGCTTTGCCAAAGGCTAATTATGGCTCTCCCAGTAATTTCTCTGAGGTTTTTTGTTTGGGTTTCCAGTCGCTAGCTGGCCTCTTGTCAGGGACTCAGTTGGCAAATGTAACTCCTTAGCGTTAGTCTTAGACTTAAAGACCTTGGCTTATTTCGCCTAACTAGAAGAAGGTTGAAGAGAGATATGATTGCTTTCTATAAATACATCAGAGGAATAAATACTAGAGAGGACTTATTTAAGTTCAGCACCAGTGTGGACACAAAAACAACTGGATATAAACTGACCATCAGGAAGTTTAAACTTTAAATTAGACCTTGTTTTTTAAACCATCAGAGGAGTGAAGTTCTGGAATAGATTTCCAAGGGGAGCTGTGGGGGTAAGAAACCTAGCTGGCTTCAAAACTGATCTTGATAAATTTCTGGAGGGGATAGTATAATTGGATTGCCTAGTTTGGCAATTGACCGATCTCTGACAACTAGTGGAATATAGGCTAATGGCCTGAGATGAGGTGGGTTCTGAGTTATTACAGAGAATACTTTCTTGGATGTTTGGCTAGTGAGTCTTGCCCACATGTTCAGAGTTTAACTGATCGCCATATTGTGGGTCAGGAAGGAATTTTTCCCCAGAACAGATTGGCAAAGGCTGTGGGGCTTTTTCACCTTCCTTTGTAGAATGGGCTCGGCTCACTTGCTGGTGGAGTCTCTTTACCTTAAAGTTTTTAAACCATGATTTGAGACTTAAATAACTCAATCATAGGTTACAAGTTTATTACAGGAGTGAGTGGGTGAGACTGTCCTGCATTGTGCAGTAGGTCATACTAAACCAGGGGTCGGCAGGCGGCCTCTGGTTCCTGGGGCTGGCTCCCGTCAGCTGTGGCAGCGTGGGGCTGATGGCCCCGCCCCCTGCTGGATTGGAGCGGAGTGGGTCGGGTTGGGTCAGTCTGCCCAGAGCCACGCCACTGCCAGCAGGACAGAGCTAGCCCTGGCCAAGGGCAGCAAGGGGGCAGGTCGGCTCGGCTTGCTGGGTCCTGGAGGCTGCTCACCGGCAGTGGTGGCTTGCCAGCCATGGCCGGGGCTGGCTCTGTCCTGCCTGCAGCGGCACGGCTCTGGGCAGACCGGCCGACCCACCCCACTCTCCTCCCCTTAAGCAGCCCTGCCCAGCAGGGGGTGGGGCCATCAGGAGCCATCAGCCACGCCGCAGCTGCTGGCCACGCTCCCCAGCAGGGAAGCAAGGCGAGCGGGGGCCAGGCTGCGCTGGAGGACGGGGCCAGTGGGGGAGCCTGAGCGGTGCCACGTGCCGCTCAGACTCAGCCCGTGTGCCGGGGGTTGCTGACCCCTTTACTAAATGATCATATTGGTCCCTTCTGACCTTTGAGTCTATGATTCTAGTCACAAACTCGTTTAACTTTTTTTTGTGTGTGTGTGTGTGTTTTCAACTTAAAAATATCTCTTGTATGTGCAATTTTGATGTGGAGTGTGGGTCTCCTCAAATTTCTTCAAGACAGTTTCAGAGCTCCTCTGCTGAAATAAACTGAAAACTGTTAACCACATCGTGCATCAGAATGTGCTATGAACAGAAATAAAGTTACTTTCTAGTTATTTTTCTTTTCCCCTTAATCTAAAGCTTGCAGCTACAGAGTGAAGTACTATTTCAATGGTGACCAGCTGTCTTCTGCATTTCCAGAGTGTTTCAGCCCTGGCGGAGCTCTTAGCTGTTCCATTCTTCTGATCAGATTCTTTTCTTTCATTTCTCTTTACTCCTGATCGTATGGGGGGCGGGGGGAGGATCAGTAATCACTCTCAGCCAAAGGAGCTTGAAAGAGATCCTGTTTATTCAGTGACACAGTTCCCTATTGGTACCAGTGGTATGTGTTTGCTGCTGAGTACCCCTGAGTACCATCACAAAAAAAGCCCTGTCTGTAACCATGTTTTATCAAAACATCCCACCGCTACCCCTTCCTGTAAGCAGGTGGAGATCCTGCTGCAAGAGGGTAAACTGTGTTTTTCATAGTCATTCATGCAGCTGCTTTGTTGTGTCTTGTAAGGGAGAGAAGTGTTTCTCAGGGAGAATGAATGCAGGGTGTGGGGACAGTACTCCTGAAAAGAAGGCTAGGAGCAGTGAGGCTTAAATGTTTGTTGGTTTGTTGTTGATTTTTGGTTAACTAAAGCCAATCTCCACGTAAAAGCTATATTTGGAATGTACTTTGTGTTTTAGAGCGGGGGAGGAAATTGCCTGCTGTGCTGATGGTGTTAAAACATGTGAAAAATGTTCACTATTCTGGAAGTAAGGTTTTCTGAACTAACTGATCAGATCTGCAGAGGTTGGAAATCATTTTTAAAAGTTAATAGCCTTTTGACTGAAACCATACAACATAATTAAATACTGCTGCATTACTATTTTATACAGTGTCTCACCAAGTGCATAGGTGTAAAGGCTCCTCTTCATGGTGTTTTCTTCATTTTCTCTCCAATCAGTCTTTCAGAGGCTGTCTATACAAATCACTTAGCCTCATTTTCATCGTTCTGCTTGGAATAGTTTTTAATTCTTGGCTCAGAGAGATTCTTAAATGAGCTTTAGCTTTCTTTCTTTTTAACCCATTATATTTCTTCTCTTCTACATTTGTTTCAAACATAATTTTAGTTGCTTTATATAATCATCTGCTTCTTCAGTCCACATTTCTGATTATTCCAGTTTCATTCTCTGATCGCTGCTACAAAATCTTGAGAGGTTTCTGGGGGAAAAACTGTAATCTGAGAATGTGAAGTGAGGTAGCAATTATCCCTTTATCTTCTGCTAAAGCACAGTTCTACTTTTAAAAGTGACTGCATAAAAAAGATTCTTTTTAACCAGTAGATATGATCCCTGTTTGCACTCAGTTATATCTGCTTGCTTTCATGACAAAAGTAAGGATTTTTTCCTCTTATTTCTGCTAGCAGTGCAGAACTAACAAAGCTGTAAGAAAGAGAGATGGATTCTATCTCTGAATTGATAACTAAATTCCAGTTGCTGAGCCAAATTCTCCCTTTAGTGTGTACCCTGAAGATAGCTGGCTTGCACAGATTTGATGGCATGTGAACCTGCATCTTGACTTTTGGATCCCAGGCTGGGTTTATACTATTAACCATGAAAAAACACATCTTTTTGCTTGTAAACTTAAGCAAATGTGGTCTAGTAGTTAATTACAATAAGTACTGAACTTCACATCAACATTTCTCCACAGTCACATAACAGAGTGATATCAATATCAACCATGCTCTAAAAGCTTCAGAATATCTTCAGGCAAAGTGGGAAAAGTTTTTAGTGAGATTCCAGAAGTTATTCTTACTCAATCTGGTGCTTCAACTTGACTTGGTCAGCATTTTACAGTACATCCCTTTCCTTTGCTTCATCTTCTTGTTGCTCCATCTTTCTGAACTTTCAACAATGCTTCTATTTCCACTACTTCAAAGAACTTTCTATTCTGCACAAAATCCATTAGGTATCTTTTATGGTACTTGGCAGAGTTCTCTAGAACCTGGGTCTCTGTGTGCAAGTGACCCAGGATAAAGAAAGAATTTCTGAAAACCTGCTTGAGCTTGAAGTTTATTAAAGTTCAGAAGTTGCCAGAAATTTCCTCTTTTATGTACATTATCCTGAAAATAGACAAATGGGTATAGATATTGAAATATTTGTGTTACGTCTTATCAATTAATACCACCATTGTATTTCAGTTTGATATACCATCTTTCTCCATCAGATATTCTGCATGTTCTTTTAAGTTGAGAGCAGATATAGAAACCATGAGCAGTATTGAAGATACCTGTGGTGTTCAGTTGGTTGGGTTAGCAATGGATTAATTCTGGAACTACTTTTTTTACCATGCAATCAGTATGGGTTTCTCAGCTCTCATGTGATCTTCTTTATCTTCAACAACTTATACAACCCACTGCATTTCTTAGCCAGTGAGTGATCTAACAAGGAGTTGTAACTTACTCTGATTATTAATAATAAACTTAGTTATCCAGGACATAGGATATTATTAATACTGACAATGGTCTCATAACACTTTCTCCTTTTCATGTGTTTTTTTCCTGTTTCAGCTTCTTTTTCTGTGACTTCTGGAATGTCTTGTGAGGAGGTAAAATCATGCATGAATTCAAGCATACCTGTTAATTAAAGATTCATGTGACACTATTTGTGAACGGACATGGGTTTTACTGATGATCCCTATCTCGACCTTCTCATTTTCTTTTTATTCTTATATCTTCCATAATTTGATGTTTTGGCAGTTCCTTATCCTCTGTTACATTCCATCTTCCCAAGTCCTTTTCTTAAATATGTATCCTTTATGTTGACATCTATTGGTCAGTTAGTTACAGCTAAAATATTTACATCTAAAACTTTTTCATATTTGCTACCTTGTCAATGACAGCAGCAGTATATCACCTGTTCTCCTTGCCTATTTCTTTTTAATATTAAAAAATGAAATTCAAATAGATTGACTTAGATACAAATAAACAAGAAAAACCTTTACATCATTTAAAATACATGCTGAGTAGAATTTCAAGAATTTACATAGTCATTCATGAGCTTCTTCATTTTGAATAGCAGAGTAATGACAAGTCAAAAAACATTTTTTTTTCAAAATAGGTTACAGCTATCACAGTAGACTTGAATTATGTGCCTATTACCATATTTGCAGTGGACTGCACAATTGATGTCTTGAATATGAATAGTAATAGTGAGTCACATCCTCAACTGGTATAAACTGATTTACACCAGCTGGAGATCTGGCCCCAGATTTAAAATCTGCTCTGAAATATAGCAGCACATCTTATGCAAGTTTTGAGTTTGAATAATTCACAATAGATTTTTTTCCTGTGGAAACTTGCATGAGAGTTGCATAATATTTATAATGTGTTTAGAATTCTACATATGCTGAGACTTAAAATCACAATGGAATAGAATTGGTCTTATGCCTGTATGTAGCAGTCTCTTCAGTACTCTCAAAGGTAACCTTATTTATAGACTCATAGACTATAAGGTCAGAAGGGACCAATACGATCATTTAGTCTGACCTCCTGCGAAATGCAGGCCTCAAGAACTCACCCACCCACTCCAGCTATAGGCCACCAACCTATGACTGAGTTATTTACCTCCTTAAATCACGATTTAAGGACTTTAACATACAGAGAATTCACCGGTAGGTTTATTATTTATTATGTATTTATTTATTTATATATTTATTATTTATTTATACTGTAAACATTTAAAGTTTAACTATAATTATCCCTTGCAATATTGAACTTAAAGTGACCATGCCAAATGAGGTGTTCACATATTAATTGTATAATCTGCAGTATTTACAGTTCAATAGCACTGGAAATAATGAGTATTTATAGCATTTGTGAGCTTTTCCTCTTCAAATACACTTAGAAATTAGTCAAATTACTTAGGAACATACTGAAGGGGAAAATTCCTTAACATCCTAGAAGAATGAAATGCACAGTTATGGTCAAGAGCTAAAACCAATAAGTAGACATATTATTTTTAATTTGTAAGTAAGTTTATCAAGTGGCCCTGATCTCTTGGAGGGTTCCAATAAGCCTAAGAAATTATGCATTCCAATGCAGCATATTCAGGCATCTTTTCCTCCTACTCTCTCTCTTCCTTTAGTGGTCAATATGAGCCTTGAATATGTAGGCTTGATGGACATCTTTGATCGCAAATAAGTTTTAATGGGAGAATTGGAAACCATCTCTTGTTGAGCTGTATTACCTAGACTAGGTAATGTGCTGAGTTTCTAGAGTTGCAATTGCAGAGTAACATATTCAGTGCAAGAAGACTAGTACTGGATAAAGAATGAATGGGAAGGGGCAGAAATTGTGTTTAAATAATTAACAATGAGTTTCAAAATACCTGTATATGTGTTACTTTAATGTATGCAGACCATCAAATAGCCTGATAATTTTCTATAGTGTTGTGCTTGGCCTGTTAGATTTCCATTTAACAAGGTGAGTTATTCTCATGTTAGATGGTAGCTTCATACTTTTGCTCTCTTCATTTGATGTGCCACTTGGATATTGAGCCATTGTCATCATCTTTGGTGGTGTCTTCTTTTTGAGCTCTTAGACTCTCAAACACAGGAATTCCTCTAAGTAATTGACTTAGCCTGTTAGAGGAAAACTAAACCCAGTATGTGGAATCTGGCTTTACCTTGGAAAATGCTAGATGTAACACATTTTGGTCAGTTTAACTTTTTGTCTCTTCTTGTGTAAAGGATCTTACCTATTTGTGTTAAAGTAGAAGTGCAGGTACGGTGTGGGAGGGTAGAGAGGGGAGGATTAGAGATGTTCACATGTACACAAAAGTTGTATCCACCACAAAGAATCTTTCCAGAGTACAGCAGAGGCCTTGACTCTTCCTCAACTTTCTATTACTCTTCTTCTCCTTGGAAACGGTTCACACAAACACTGCAGGTACCGAGGAAAATTCAGTGGCTACAATTAAAGTAATTTAGGCTGCTCATGTCACTAAAAGAAGTTATGAGTGAGGTAGACTGTTATGGGAATTCTTTTAAAAATTAATACATGTCACCAGGGTTTCTGCGTATGTCTTGCAAAGGAGGAAAGGGAAATTGAAATAAAGGGAGAGAGCTAACTACCTCTGTTAGTACAAATGTACCACTCAGCAGCAAGCTGCTCATGGGGTTGCACCAGAAGGACAAAGGAATGGAGGAGGGTAGAAGTAACATGAAAAGGGAGCTCCACTCCTGGTAAATGTTATGTTTTGCCGTACATAGACCATGTTGGGTTAATCTATATTTTAGTTAAAGGAAACAAACAAAGAATCTAGGCTTCATGAGGAGAACACACTATCCCTTCTCTGTAACAAAATAAAGCTGATAGTATTAACCCTTAATTTAAAAGTACAGTATACACACACACAAAAGGCATAACATTTATATTGTTAAATGGATTCCATGGGCATATAATTTTCAGTTAAAAGACCCACTCTCACCTGTCAAATGACAAATTTCCACTGAAATCAATGGGAGTGTTGCATAAGTTAGGATGGCAAGATTAGTCTGTACACTCATAAAACACTCATCTATGTCTAAGGGTTTGTAACTTGATAGCAAGTAGGAACAACTGCAGAATCCTTTTTTTCTTTAAGCAAAGTGGGGGTGCAAAGAGCTAGAACTCTCTAAAGTTGAACAAGTAGTATACGTGAAGCTCTGATATTATAGCATAAGATATTTCTCTCTCCTGAAGAAATGCATTTTACAAAGGCAAGAATGCATATTTTTGTAAGAAGAATAGGCTTTTGTGGTAAATATCCAAAGAAACTCTCTTCCAAAGAGTGTTACACAAAATATTTACAGACAGTATGTCTGGAGTTGGTGACTAAAGATAACATGAAGGGAAACATGAAGAGTGGGCCTAAAGGCATTCATTCTGGTGTTACGTACGTTAAACACTTTCTCTTCTCTGGCACAAGCTGGCACAATGCTTGTGCTGCGTCAGTGTGTGAAACAAGGCAGAATGTACAAGTCAATTTGACCCCCTGGAAAATCAGGTATTTGCTCATGGCAGACCCTCCTCATGCTCCTTCATCATTCTTCACAGGTGATAGAAAATCAAATTCATATTTCATTGCTTGATAAGTCTAATAGAATAACATCTTTGCTAACATGATAGCAGTGTAGGATTGAATTAGATTGCCTCAGAGGGATTGCTGAAAAACAGTGCCAAAGCTGAGTACAGTGTTATTTTTAAGGTTTTGTGCTGGAAATGGTTTTGTCCCATTACAAGGCAATATTTTTATTCCAGTTTTTTAGCATGTTCAAATTGGATGTCTCTGTAGATGGTATATTATAGACATTAGGCATAAATGCAGTCTATAAAATTGGCTGCAGCAATAATTTCTGTAATTATGCTACTGAACCCATTATTGCAAGCTGTTCCTCTTGGATAGTGTTTCTTTAGGTGATCTAAGGTTAGCATCTATAGAAAATCTTATTTAAATGTCTTCCTCATGAGAGGAGCCAGAAAGCCTTATCAGAAACTTTCAATAAGCTTATTGTATAAGTGTAAGATGTAAACATGGTGGTGATGTGATTTGACAACTTATTCCAGTTATTTAAGTCTTCTGGACATGTTCCCTTTGAAACATTTGCCTCTTATACACACACGTGAGTACAAATATATAAAACATTGTAGCAATATTTTGTTTTGCCAATACATTATTTGACTGCGTAGCATGAGATCAGCAAAAGATTTTTTTGGACGTAGACCAGAGCAAACACAGTAGAAGACCCTAATTTACCTAACTTGTAGTCATCAGGAATTAAGTCTCCCTTCACTTTCCAAGTGCTTCTGTATGAGCAAGAACCTTCTGCCAAAAATGGGAGAGACTGGGGCAGTTACAGAGGCCAAGGAGGAGAAAAGATGATAAACTGTACAGATGATTTTATTCCTTTTTATGACTATTTTAGATTTATCATAGTTTCGATTAGGCTTCATGAAACAGTCCTGTTCTGTTTCCCAGGTCTTCATAAACATTATCTTTTGCTAAGCAGTAGTGCAAGATAGCCCACTTAAATTACATCTGCTCTCAAATATTTTCAAAAGACAAACCACCTGTGAGAGCATTTGTTTGGGGTGGGACCGCTATATGTTACAAAACTGTGCATATCAGGATTTCCTGCAATGCAGCCACATGTCACAGAAATCTGAATTCATGGTTAGTAAATACAGTAATGGGAAAAGTAATTAATTATTTAATAAAAGTAATTAATCAGATATGAACAGCCCAGCAGAGTGGGAGCAGGTCAGAAAGAGAGGCAGGGTAGAAAGCAGGCAGGCTTAGCATTGATCACGAAAGTGGAGTGCCAGTGGCAGAAAGACCTTCTCCAAAAGCAGCAAAGCACTATAAAGGAGGCACCTGTACTAGCAAATAAAGGGTGGATCATAAGTGTGAACTTTCTGAAATATCCTATTAGATGAAGATCAGCAGGACCTCATTTGACTTAGAATTAGACATGGGGATAAATCGGACTGTTTGTCATCAACACAGATTAGAGTAGTACCAGCCAATCAAAGTCCACTTATATCTACATCAGGAAAAGAATGTTTTTCATGGTGGAATTATTGCTATTTGTTTATTCAGTTCTATCACAGTACTTGCTTCTATACAATACATAAGGAAGCAACTGTTCCCACCTATCAGGTACCTATATTCTGAACTACGGACAAAGTACAGCAAAGTACAGCAGGTGCAGATTTAATCATAGAAAATGAAGGTTGGAAGAGACATGAGGAGGTCATCTGGTCCAAACTCCTGCTCAAAGCAGGACCATCCCCAACTAAATCATCCCAGCCATGACTTTGCCAAATCAAGCCTTAAAAATCTCCATGGATGGAGATCTTATTATCTTCCTAGGTAACCCATTCCAGATCTTCATCACCCTCATAGTGAAAAAGTTTTTCCTAATATCCAACCTAGACCTCCCCCAGTGCAACTTGAGACCACTGATCATGTTTTTTCCTCTGCCACCATGGAGAACAGCCTAGCTCCATCCTCTTTGGAACCCACCTTTAGGAAATTGAAGGCTGCTATCAAATCCCTGTTTAATCTTCTCTTCTGCAGACTAAATAAACTCAATTCCCTCAGCCTCTCCTTATAAGTTATAAGCCCCTAATCATTTTTCTTGCCTTCCACTGGACTCTACAATTTATCCACATCCTCTGTATAGTAGGAGGCCAAAAACTGGATACTATATTCCAGATGTGGCCTTGCTGGTGCTGAATAGAGTGGAATAAACACTTCCTTCAGTCTGCTGGTAATGCTCCAACTAAAGCACCCAAATACGTTATCCTTCTCGGCAGAAAGGGGAAACTGTTGACTCATATCCAGCTTCTTGTCCACTCTAACCCCAAGTCCTTTTCTGCAGAACTCCTGCTTAGCCAGACAGTCCCCCTTCTCTAGCAGTGCATGGGACTCTTCTGTCCTAAGTGTAGGATTCTCACTTGTTGTTGCTGAGCCTCATCGATTTCTTTTGGTCCAGTCCTCCAATTTGTCTAGGTCACGCCATATCTTGTCCACGTTCCCACCCATTTAGTGTCATCTGCAAACTTGTTGAGGGTGTAATCCACCCCATCCTCCAGATCATTAATGAAGATGTTGAACAAAACTGAATCTGGGACCGACCACGGGGCATTCCGCTTGTTATCAGCTGACAACTAGATATCGAGGCATTGATCACTACCTGTTGAGCCTGATGATCTAGCCATTTTTCCGTCCATCTTATAGTCCATTCATCCAACACATACATATTTAATTTGCTGGCAAGAATACTGTAGGAGATCATATCAAAACTTTCCTAAAGTCTAAGTATATGAATCCACCACTTTCTCCATATCCATAGTGCCAGTTATTTCATTATACAAGGCAATCGGGTTGGTCATGCATGACTTGCCCTTGGTGATTCTATGCTAGCTGTTCCTGATCAGCTTCCCCTCCTCCAAGTGCTTCAAAATGGCATCCTTGAGGACCTGCTCTGTGATTTTTCCAGGGACTAAGGTGAGGCTGACTGGTCTATACTTCCCCAGATCCTGCTCCTTCCCTTTTATAAAGATAGGCATGATCAGTGATTGATAGAAGGGATTTGAATAAAGAAAGGTTTCTAGCGTACAAGAAGCAGGACAAAGCATTCTTGGCATCAGGCTGATATGGATGAAAATGGGACAAAGGCAAAGAATTGCTGCCTTCAGGAAGTGACATTCATTCACACATTCAGGATGCCAAATGATGATGTGGCTAACCCAGAGTCCAAACAGTGAGTGTTTGCATTGAATTGTTTACTACTGATTTACAGCGCCAGAACCAGGATTACTTGCTGTAGATATTTGTTGATAACCCTGAATAATGGATAAACCTGATGAATGACTGGCCTCTTTGTGAGAAATTCTCAAACAGAAAAGGGACCCAAGATTCATGTAATAGATTATTGGATGCAAATTCCTCACTCAGCTCTACTCAATTTCTTAAAAAATTAATTTGGATTGGGGAAGAGTCCTGATAAGACATCTCTGAACTGACACTCAGAATAAAAGGTAGAACATTTGAAGAAAATAAATGAAGCTACTTCTTTATTAATGCAGCAACTCTAGGTATCCCTCCATCACCTACTGCCTTCTACAAGCACACAGTCTGGCTACTGATTAACTAAGCATAAAACTTTTGAGGCAGAGCCAAGGAAAAAAACTTAACAGGTGCCACCATCATGGAGCCTTTAATTGCAGCCAAACCTCCTCCCCGTGGACTTTGGTTGTGCTATCTGATGTTCAATTTAGTGATGACTCACACTTACGGGGGAAGGAAGATTGCTAGTATTGATGGATTGCTCATGTTTGCCCGTCTGTCCACACCTATCCAGTCTCCACTACTATCTGTGGGTATAGCTACACTGGAGGCTTTGTTAAGTCGACTGAACAAGGTCGACTTTAAGTCAACTTAAAGTCGACCTTGTTAAATCAACTTAGAGAGTCCATACTGAAAACTCTAGTCGACTGCCAGTGTCCACACTGGCAGGTGCTAGGTTGACGGAGGAGTGGTGCATAGTGGGTAGCTGTCCCAAATTGCACTGGGGCCCAGAGGCCAATTAGGTCGACTTAAGGGCATTCCCCATCCACACTGGCTTAAGTCGACTTAATAAGGTCGACTAAAGCGTTAAGCCGACCTTCAGAGGTGGTGTTATTAAGTCAACTTAAGGAAGTGCTTAATAACTTAATAAGGAAGTCGACTTAATGAGGGCCCAGTGTGGACACAGTGGTCTTTATGTCGACTTAACCATCCTTAAGTCGACCTAAGGCTCCAGTGTGGACATACCCAAAAAGTCCACACAAGACTATAAACTCTTAAGTGCAGAGACTGTCATTTTTTATTACTTGTCTGTACAGTGCCTAGCACTGTAGTGTACTGATCCATGACTCTGTTTCGGAAGTGTCACTAAAATATATATATAAATAAAAAATAAGTAATAATGGTAGATATGCAGGAATGCTAAATAGGCCACTGCATTTATCTGCAGAAGATGCCTTCACAGTATTCTAGTTGGTATGGGGAGGGTTCTGAAGAGGCAAAAAGCCATTTTTTGCCTGCTGTCCTCATTGCTTTGGATTTCAGCTTTGCGTATATTTGTTCGTTCGTCTTCTTCCTGTAGCAGTGCTTCTGAATGCTGATGAGACTGTACTCGGCAGCCAGCTTTGAGAAACATTAACTCATGTATTGAACTCCTGAGGTGCACGTCTTCAGGTGGTAAAGAGACTAGTCAGGTTATACCCAGCCTTCCCTTACCTGTGGCTATTGATGAATGATGTTTTAACTATGCTCCATCTGCAGCTGCAACTAAAAATGTTTCAGGAGTTAGCTCACTTTAGTGGTAATATCACAACAGCACTGTCACCTAGGTAATGGAACTAATTGCCATAGCAACAAGACTTTATCATTCAGCAGCACTAAACATTTTGACAGATGGGAGAGACTGATTGAAAATTTGAAGCAGGACATAAATGTAACACATCTCAATGGTCAAAGTCATATTAATTGTCCATAAAAAACCATCTTTCAGGTAGGGTAAATCATACAAAAATAAGTGGTATCTTTTAAGATCCTGTTCACTTCACATTAAATTCTGTTTTCTACATTCAAAACTTTTCCTTCTTCAGAAGAAGAAAAAGGCATCTAATTAAACCATTCAATTTGTTATTTAATTGCTTAAGCAGTATTGTATAGCACCTAATTACTCCTGCTTAGGCACAGTAAATAAATGAAGTGCTTGTAATACCTTGGATGAGACGGATGTAGCTACAGAGATAATTTATTTGCCTTAAACTTTTAATTATTGACCTTGGTCTTCTAGTTTCTCTGTGCAAAATCCATCTATGGTACGACTCCATTGTGTTAGTGAACTTACAGCAGACGAAGCTTTCCCAGCATCTGTATCATGATATTTAGCCATATAAATTACATGTAGTGCAATTAGTAATCCAGTAAATGACTGCTTAATCAGGCCAAGATTTATGGATACCTGGATGAAATCCTAGTTCTATTGATGACAATATGAGTCTGCCACTGATTGCAGTGGAGCCAGGATTTCACACTGTATTTGTGACACTCAGCGGCCCAGACTGGCTTTAGCTAGTCCAGGAGTTGGTGAGCCAGAGAGAACGCCAGAGTTCTCCCTCTTTCTAATGGCCTCAATAAAATAACTTGTTTCTACAATAGGGACCTACTTCGGTACATGAATTTCATTTCATCCTCTCTAATCTACCCACCCTTATCTAATTTCTCATAGGCCTATCCCCCTGGTATCTTGTGAATTAATCTGATGAAACCTTTAGATGATATCTCTTCTGTTAGTGATCTTATATTATAACAACACGCAAGGTATTAATTTAAACAAGATGCAGTTAATGTGGCATAGCAAATGTAATATTTAAGCAGAAGGTACTTGCTATATCTGATTAAGGAAAGCAACAGCAGAAACGTCTCGGAAGGAGAACACAGTTACTCTGTGTAGGTCTTTTCATGGTGGTGGAGAAAGTTAAAATGGCGACTGCCACACAGCTGCCCCTGCAATAGATGAGGCCTCCTCTATGTTCTAATGCAGCATCCAGAGAACAGAATGATAATCCTTCTGGTTACAGAGCTGCACATCTCTCAATATACTGGACCAATGCTAATTCATGTTTTTCACTACACTGGAAGAAGAATTAGCCAACATAACTGTTTCAGAACCAATTGTCCGACTCCCTTTCCTTAGTACTTAAATTAATGGGTATATCAGTAATTCACATTGCCATCCCCACCTTTATTATTAGATTTTAACAGACAGTGTGCTTGGGCAATTACACTTGGAGGGTCAATATAATCTTAACAATTGCTTTTCCTTTTACTGAAAGTATAGGTCTCATAAAATGTCTTCAGTGTTATAAGACAACTTGTAAGGG
This sequence comes from Pelusios castaneus, assembly GCA_007922175.1. Lineage (NCBI taxonomy): Eukaryota > Metazoa > Chordata > Testudines > Pelomedusidae > Pelusios > Pelusios castaneus. The sequence goes on from ML685758.1 coordinate 21,139,320, forward strand.
TTCTTTCCCCTCCTAGACATACATAGTAAAAGCCAATTTGCAGTTTATGTTCTGTAACCTCAGTGGCTTTTGGGTCTTGAAAGCCACTCTTTTAAAAGATCAGAAAAAACGTCGCTAAACAGCTGCCTGGTTTAATGAAATATAAATGGTGTGGTTAAAAATGCACAGATGGTTTCTTGGTGATGCATTTCATAAAGTGTGCTTAGATATTGTTCAAAATATGAATTTGAATAAATCCATAATTGAGTAATTATTCTTCATCCAATGGCAGCAGCCCATGATGGGAAAGATCCATCGTGGGAAGTTGCTCCCTATATTTTTCAAATTTATACATAGCTTCCCTTCCTCCATTTTTAATTTAATTTAAGTCTTTGATGCAATTAAGTTTCCTTTATAGCTTTTGCAAATTCAGCTTCAGAAATATTTCTGTAATATTGGGGTGGGGGGGAGCAGTATAGATTGGTGGATAGATTCTCCCAAGAAATAAAGTCCAAGCTTTTATAACAGAAAACCGAAACCTTCTTTTTCCTGAAGAAAAATGTTCCCTGTCTTTGTCTTACTACACTGGTGGATTCAAATGAATGGGGGATGGGAGAGATTCCAAATGTTACTCCCACCTTCACAACATATGCAGAATAATTTTGAGACATTGACATATGAGCAAAAATATTCATTACAGCACAATATGCTTAGATAATGATCACTCTAGGAGAAAACCCTTAATTTTAATGCTGATATAGATTTCTTCTGTAAATGAGAGAGGGACTGAAAGAAAGAAGTTCAAACTGTTTGAGTATAGTAAATTTACCAAATTTTTCAAGAAGAAAAACAAATTGCAGGTTTTTCTTCAGATACTGATAATTCATTAAATAACTAGTCATAGACTTCTACTAAGACCAATCCCAACAAAGCATTCTTTTAAAATTTCAGTTCACCTGCCTGGTCTTGTAGAATTTAAATAACACATCAAGTCTTAGCATTACAGATACAATACTTTATTAAAAGCGAATAAATTTGGAAGCCAGAAACTGGAAATAAAGCCAGCACTTATTATTCAGAAACGTGTGACTGAATGTAGCACGTAAGTGACTAAATAACAGAGGACATTAAGTAATCCTTGGCACGGTGCGGTCCCTTGGACAATGCAGGCTCATAATCAGTTTGCTACTTTATCAAAGTGTACCATTGTGGTCACTTTAAATGGAGGCTCTAACATGCCTGAAACCAGGGATTCTCAACCCGGCGGCCAAAAGTGGCCTGCAGGGCTTTTTCAAGTGGCCCGCGCTCCCTTGCTAGTGTCCAGGAGCCGGGCTGTAGCTGCTCATCCCACACTCATTCCCAGCCAGGGCGCAGCTGGGAGCCGGGCTGTGGCTGTAAACTGGGAGCTCACATGCAGCCCGGAGCAGGACTCTGCTGCAGCCATCACTTACTGCCTGGTCTTGCTTAATTGCTTCATTTGACACACTGTGAGTAACCCCATTAACCCATTGTAGTTAATGGGAGTAGTCATCCTGCAAAGAGTTAAGCTCATGAAGAAAGACAACAGAGTCCTGGGGCACTTTTAAAGACTAACAGATTTATTTATCGCATGAGTTTTCGTGGGAGAATATCCCACTTCGTCAGACGCTTTGAAGATGGGAAGCTTGTCTTTCTACAATAGACTAACACGGCTACCCCTTTGGAATTTGACTACATGGAGGGCACTGAATACAGCATGCGATAAATAAATCTGTTGGTCTTTAAAAGTGCCACAGGACTCTGTTGTCTTTCTACAATAGACTAACACGGCTACCCCTTTGGAATTTGACTCATGAGTAAAGTCTTTGAAGGCAGGGCGGCTCAGCCTGTGGTCTGATGTTCAGCTATCAACATCTTAGTAACATCTTAGTAACTACTGAAAACATTTGAACTTGTGCTTTCAATGCTTCACCTTGCACAGAATATTTTCTTAAACATTTTCACTTCTTTTCAGACACTCATATCCTTCTTTTCTGAAGTGGAATTATCCTTGAATTTTTTATTTTTAAACCTTTGTGGGGGTGGAGCTGGAATTTGAAGAGCTGTTGTTTGGTTTCTGAGTAGATGGGTCAGAGAGCTAGATTGTGATCAGGAAGGAAACCTTTTCACTAAATAAAAGTTTTGAAATTTTAAATAAACATTTTAATTAAAAATAATTTAAATGTAGTTAATTGATTTAAATTAATTACTTAATTTTAATTGACATTTAATAGAAATTTAAGTTATTAATTTTTTATTTAATTTTAATTAAATAGACTGGTGGCCCTTCAGGGCTGTAAAAATTATATTTGTGGCCCTTGAGGCAAAAAGGTTGGGAACCTCTGCCTTAAAATATATGCACTGTTTCAGGTAAAATAAACAAATAAATTTACAAAGTACAGAACGATTTTAAGTGACTATAAATCAGAAGAAACCAAGTCCGATTTGATCAAAAGTAAATAAAAGGCAAATCACATTCTAAACTAAGCTTAACACTTTCAGCAACCTTCCAGTCTTAGATGATCCTCACCACCTACGAGCTGGTCTGCCTCTAACCAGGTCCTCCCCTGTGATCAATGCTTCAGTTGCTTGATATTGTTTGTAGATGGGACTGGAAGAGAGAGTCCTCACAACCAAGATGGCTTCATTTTCACCATGTTCCTTTGCCCCCACTAAGGCCTCTCCTTCCCATCCCTTTCAGGGTCAGGTGACAGGCCATGTACACACTACAGACTTGTCCCAGAATAAAAGTTATTGTGGGACAAGCAAGCATTATAATTATAATGCTTTACTGCGTCCACACAGCACTCCATCTAGTGAAAGGAGCGTTCATATGCTCCTTTCAATTTCTGCTAGAAGGAGCAGTGCATGATGGCTACCTATCCCATCATGCACTGCCCTGCGAGCTGAAAGGCTGGCAGTGGTGCTAGCTTGAGCCCCAGTCCTGCGGCTGGGGCTCAGATGGACTGGGGCTCAGCTGCTGCCAGCCAGCTGAGCAGCAGGTGAGCCCCGGCTCATCCAAGCCCAGCTGCGGCAGCCCCCTGGTCGGGCTCCAGCCCAGGGGCAGCCGAGCCGGGCATGGTGGGGCTCCAGCTGCCAGGCAGCTGAGCCCCGCTGGGGGGCTTAAGACCCTCGCCAGGGCTTTGGCTGCTGCCGGGCAGCCGAGCCCCACAGCCAGGCCCCAGCGTGGGGCTTGAGACCCCCGTTGGGGCTGCAGCTTCCGCCGGGCAGCCAATCCCTAGAGCCGGCCCTGGCGGGGGGCTTGTGACCCCCACCGGGGCCACTGAGCACCACAGCCGGGCCCCGGTGCGGGGCTTGAGACCCCGCCGGGGCTGTGGCTGCAGCGGGGCTCCAGGCGCTGGCCACTTGAGCTCCGCTGGAGCCCGGTGTGTAGAGGGCTCCACTGTCGGCGGCCGGCGGAGCCCTGCCATCCACCAGGCTCCAGATGCAGGGGTTCGGGTGGCGGCGCGGGCTGCGGCGCTTAAGTAGTGTGTCACAAAGAGAAACAAGGAAATGCTGAGATTCAGAGAAGTGAGGCATTTTTGTGATACAGAGTTAATCAATATTTATCAGTAATGCAGAAGATTGGCATCTGTCCCTCAGGTGTACAGGTGTCACCAATAAAGCCCTAAGCCTAGAAGATTTAACAGTAATGGCTCCAGAGAAGCTCTCTGCTTTATGCCGATGCTGGGAAGGTGAGGGAAGGTCTGTTCCATAGTCCATTTTATCCTTATCCTTTACTCATGCCACCTTGTTCAGGTGTAACGACAGCTCCCACTGGACTGCACATGATCCTTTGACATAGACAAACAAGGAGTCCTGTGGCACTTTTAAAGACTAACAAATTTATTTATCACATGATCTTTCATGGGAGAAAATCCCACTTCATCAGACTCTTTGAAGATGGGGAACTTACAGAATGGGAGGAAAATAAATGCAGCAAAGTGTAAGACATGGGATCAGGTAGGACAATCATAGATGCAATGAAAAGACCCACTGAGTATGAGATATAACTGGGAATCTGATACTAATGTAAAAGAATAATCTGTAAATCCTAAATGTTCTGGAACCATAAATGTTAATACCCTCAAATACATTAGCATTTAGTGGGGAGGTATTACACAGTTTCGGTGTTAGGTCTCATGCGCTTCTGTAGCTACAGCTTGCATCTTGTCCATTTTTTTCCTTAACATCCAAAAATATTGTCAAGTGCACAATTTGCAGGCAAGAAACCGACATGAAAATTACATCTAGCATTAACTGACAGAGCAAAAAATGCAGTGGTAGTATCTTGCTCGCATCTATGACTCATACTCAGTGGTGTCTTTTTATTGCAGTGTGTGGGGCCTTCGGTCAACAAGTCTAATAGGAAATGTCATGAAATCCCATAGGAGCTGCTGCAATACCTAAGTAAAATGGCATGAAGCGCTAGTCTAAACAGTAATGTTATTAGTAATTATATTTTATATGGGCTTTTACTGTGATTTTAACATAGCTGATACATTACTTCCTTACCCTGTTGGCCCATCAGCTCTCATAAATGAAGAGAGGTTGAGCTGAGGACAGAAGAGCTCTAAATGATATGTGGGTGCTGGAGGAAGTGATGGTGAGTCAATAGGTGGCCCCCTTCCCACTGAGTCTGCACCAACGCTCTAAGGTGGTTTTAGGAGGTGGTGCACTGCTGGAGTTGCTGATGTGAGACATAAACAAAGGTCTTGACCACTTGTGTGCATTAAAGATCCTATGCAAAACTTTGTAGGAGGCTAAATAACCTCTTTGTCTGCCTGAATTGTCGCAATTCTCAGTGGTGTAGTATTGGTATCAAAAAGTGGGTGGAATTCATAGTACTATGATCTTGCTCCATAATTTGTATATCTGTTTGTAAAGTGCTACAAGAATACTTTGTGATGAGAGGTGCTATATAAACCCTTATGCAATTGTATATTAATGTATGCTAGAGCAATGGTCCACCATACAGCAGTAACACTAGTAAGTGGTAGTTTGGGTCATTGGTATAGAATACTTCTTGCATAGATTTCTTCAAGGAATGTAATATGATTACAGTGCTTATAGAACACAAAATATGTGCTAAATAATTCAGTGTTTCTGAACATGATGGTACAGAGACTGCTGTCATGTCTGCAGCCTGGAAAACTAATGATAAATCACACTGAAAAAGAGAAAGTAAAAAAGGCTACAAGTGTGCTCCTTGGGGTCAATTTTCCAAATTTCACTCTGTTAGAAATCTATGGGTTAAATTTTTCTCTCACTTTACACTTGTCTATCTAGAGCAGTTGCTTTAAAATCAGAAGGAAGAAGGTGATGGAGCATTGCAAGGCCTAGTGGAGGAAGAGGAGGAAGGAGGTGCCAAATATTAGATTACATCTCTGATGGCAGTGCAGCTCCATCTCTGATTCCTGTGGACTTCTCTGCAAATCACTTGAACTGGTTTGCGTCCAGTTAAGCACTTACCCCAGAATAAAAAGACCTCTAAAAGAGGACAATTTCAAGCACCAAATTCAGCCTACATGATCCTGAGTGGTAATTAACAAGTATGGTATTACGAGGCTCTCACATCTCATTTGCGGCAAAACTTGCCTTCAAGCCTAGTTTTGATACAGAGGCCGGTGGTTTGTTTTGTTATATTCATGACATACGCACAGAGAAATAGATAAAACCAGAAATACTTTTGCTGGGTAGTTACAGTGTCTCACTGTTTATTTCTTGAAATTTAGAAGATAATACGTGGGAACACCAGAACAGAGGCAAATGAATCAGACTGCTCCCTAAAACTGAGGAACACCTACCCCTGTCCTTCCTGTAGTAGGCTATCTGTCTGTCTGCTGACTGACTATGATTGTCAAACCACTGGCTTCATTACAGAATCCCCAAGCCAACAAGCATGACAATGAAAACCCCTGAATTTCAAGATATAGCTCACAATTTTAAAATGTTTTTTCTATACACCACTGTTTTCACTAAGCTTTTAAGCAGGATTCAGACCTGGTCTGATTCAATAAAATGTCCTCTTATGCTTTTGTGTAAAACATGCAAGCAAAGCTTTTGTGATTAACATTAAAATAAGTACATAGAGCAAACATTGTTTTCCTGGCCATACAGAGACTGCTGCCATATGCTCACAGCCAGAACTGGCATGAGGTATTATTCATAATGGCCTTTATTCATCAAAATTTCCAAGTTCCAGTGTTCTAGTCATAAAGGCTCAGCAGGTTTCCATGGCTCAACTGCCACCAAACCTTGTTCTTATTCTTTAATTTTTTTTTCATTTGAGAGTATCATCAGATTCCAAAGTTGTGCCTAGTAAATTAAAACTAGTGCCGTATAAAATCAGTATACTAAATAATTACAATTGCAACAAACAAAAGCAAACAGGAATATTAATAAAAGTTCAAAAAAGAATCAAATAAAATCCAAAAAGATTAGTTAAAATTATACAGGGCTGAAATATTTTATAACAAAGCCTTCAGATCCTGGGATATTACACAATGCCAGCAATAGAACAAAAGACTACAGAAGAATGCCATGAGGAAATAGACTGCTGTAATTATGTACACTCAAGGTTAGCTTTAAGTCAGGGTGTGTGGTTCAGGGAGAGAAAGGGAATGGCGGTACTATGGAGGTGTATCTTCTTGGTGTCCTTGGGGATGTAACATTGCAATTCTGTGTTGCTGGCAGAGTGGCCAAATGTGGTGACTTGAGGAGAGTTTTTTGGCTTCTTGGGGGTTAAGAGAGGGCAATCTGGAGTCAGGAGTGAGTGTACACAGGGCTTCTGAAACACAGAGCCTGTGCAAGTCTTAAGTTCATGGGTGGTGGTTTCAGTGGGGAGAATACAGCATACACCCATGCTCAGGACAGTTCTTAATTGTTTGTAGTTTCATTGTTATGTCTGTGTTTGAAATGTAGTAAAGCTTGCTTTCCTGATACAGCTGCTTGGACTATTCATAACAAATATCATCTCTCAAATATACTGATTGGTACCTCTTCGTTTGCTCTTCTTGTTTGTTGAACAGTTTATGCAAACTAACTGCTGCCTGTGGATTCCTCAAGAACTGTCTGTTGCAAATAACAGCTTGGCACTTAGGATGTGCTTGAGCTGGGACCCCTAGTATAGGCAGGGCCCTGCAAGAGAGCCTACCCATGTCAGGTGCATTTTCCTGCACAGAAGAGACCCCCTCAGCCCTCGCCCACTCAGTATAGGGTAGATAAACAGGAAAGAAACAGGAACCCTCTTCAAAGATGATGATAACTTCTTTTTACTGTGGGAAGGGCAGAGAGGGCATCCCTTCTAAAGAAGATGAAGACAGGACAGCTAGTAAATCAGAAGGCATTGATGAGGGGCTAAAAGCCACTAGGCCCTGCTCAGAAGATGGACAGTTGAAAGTCCTTGGGACAGCTGAGAACGGCAGTGGCAGAAAGGGTAGGGGGAGGAAGTGGGAGGCCCAGGGAGTCAGTGTGGGGCAGAAGCAGTGGGGAGATTCGAAGCTGGAGCAGGTTGGGTACCAGAGTCTGAGACAGCAGAAAGATCAGGGCTGGAAATTCACAACCTAAGCCCTGATGAGGTTTTTGATCAGCTCTTCCTTGCCCCCTCCAAAAGGCAGAATGACACATTGTGCACAGGCCGTGTTGGAAGAAGTGGCCATTTCCCTCCCTCCATCCTCCCACCACACCTCCTTGAAGGAGCAGTATCATTTCCATTTTGCGTCACGCTCCCACTATGGCTGTGCGTGAGGTTACGGGGGGAGTGATGCCAAAGGGAAATGCATGTTGCCTGCCAAACATTTTGTCAGATCTTCTGTCCAGTATTTAAAAAGCAGCTGTGTAGTTAGTATATTTGAGCATGACATCCCCATCTGGCTAATTGGTTTTACCACCCAGCTGTGTGTGTAGCTGATACATTCCTGCTTTTAACATGAAATGGGTAGATTAAGCTTGAGGCCACTGCAAACCCTTGAGCTATTGGTGTGGCACCAGTCTAACATTTGTGCTTGGGCCTGCAATACAATATTTTGCCAGCCCCTTCACCAAAATAACCGATTCCTGTCCCCCATGATTACACTGGACTGCTGGCCTGAGTCTTTGCAGCGAGTCAGTGGGAAACATCCCTGGGATGCCCCCAGGGTTTACCTGACTCATTGTTTCTAATGAAGAGTTGGGGGAGGCTCTTTAGGTACCCTTAGCTTGTTCCCCTTACCTGCAGAAGGTGAACCACGGCGCTTGTTCCTCTCAAGTGTGCTGAAGGGATAACATAGGTTTCTATTTTCAAGGCTATCTGTGCAACCAGCCAGGACCAGGAACTTCTTTTTCAATGAAAGCTGATATTTTCCTCTGTGTGTAGGTCTCTCAAATTGGGCGAGCTGGCTTTTAGTCCCAAATCCATGTGTCCTGGAGTCAGAGTAGTGGTTAGAATTTCTCAGTAGCTAGATAGTGACCCTGAGGGCACACCCAAGCAGGTTAGCAAGTTCCCTCTTCTTCCTTGGTGCTACCTACCCACATCGCCAATATCCTCACAGAGTGAAGAACAGCATTTACAGAGCTGTTACTTCCCCTCCCATGCAGCTGGCTGAGCAGAAAAAGGAATGGACAGAGCGTTGTGTCCGCCACTTGCCCAGACACTCTGGCTAATGCAACTGTGCCAGGTTTGGTGCAGATTACTCACCTGGGAGCAAGACAGTAACTGGGAATCATATTGTTGTTCCTCTGTGTGACGGGATTCACATCCGTGTGCCCCTAAGGTATAATCTGTGTAACTTTTCTGTTCAGTTTTGCAATGTAATTGTGTGATTTGATGCCAAATACGCTATACCAGGTTCCTTTGTGAATGCTTATAACATATTCTCCAGGATTGCTGTAATGCCATCTTTTGTGCTGCAAATGTGTGTGCAGATGTGAAGCATGTTCCAGGGTTCAGACTCTCAGGACTATCTCTAGCACAGTGGCTGGAGATTTACATGTCAAAGGGATGCTAATGCCCTCCTTGGCTCAGGTAGAAGTAAACAGAATCACACAACAGGACAGAGGGGGAGGGACTGTCAGCAGTTTGTAAAAACAAGGACACAGATACTATTTAGGGGGAGAAAAACAACAGAGTCCTGTGGCACTTTTAAAGACTAACAGATTTATTTATCACATGAGCTTTTGTGGGAGAAAATCCCACTCTGTGATCTTCAAAGCGTCTGATGAAGTGGGATTTTCTCCCACAGAAGCTAATGCGATAAATAAATCTCTTAGTCTTTAAAAGTGCCACAGGACTGTTGTTTTCTGCAATAGACTAACACGGCTACCCCTTTGCAACTTGTCTATTTAGGGGGAGAGAAGTTTCAGGCTTTTGCCTGGAAGACACCATCTTGCAACCAACTTCAAGCAAGAACTGGGCCCTGCCTTGGAATAGGCAGGGAATGGCTGTAAAACATCGGACAGCCGAACACCTTGCACATAATCTTGGACTATGAGGTCAGTTTAGGTAGAGATGTTAGATTGGTATGCGGTTTATACCTTTTATTTGATAGTGGTCACTCCTGACTCATTTATAGTATGATTCTGCCTTGATTGGCCATGTTCTCACTTGAAATTCTTCTACTCTGATCAATAAACCAGTATTTGTTTTATCTAAAGCTGCGTGGTCTTGAAAGGGAGTGGATGTGGAAGGCTGCTGAATACAATCCACTTCTTTGTTAAGTGGCAAATTTGAGACTAAGGTGATTGGGAGTGGGTCCCAATCCCTGTAAGGCAGTGGCTCCCAGCGTAGTGTCTAGGGCTGGATGTGCTCGCTTGGGGACCAACGCCTGTGTTGCTAGTGGATTTACATCCACTGCCTGGGACCAATTACACACTGGTGGCTGGTGTGGACTGACTCAGGAGTGAGTGGTCACCCAGCAGAATGGGGTGAAATGGGATTCAGGAGTGGGGTTCGAGGGGTCATAGCGGCACACCAGACCAGATTTGGGAAGCAGCCTGTCACACTCTGAGTCTCCATTTGGTTGCTGGTTGTGATACAGTGGGGGTTTACCCAGACCAGTAAGGGGCTCTGTATTTTCTGTCACTGCCCACTCCGGCACCTTGAGTGCTTCTGTGTTGTGTAGCTTTGGCTCCGAGCCCTGATACCAACAGCCAGCTCACCCTGGCTTCCTCCAGCCTGGTCACTCACTCCTTGCAGGGCTTCCCTTCCAGTGCTGAGACTCCCAAAGCCATCGGCCCTGGCAGTGTCCCATCCTTCTGGCAGGATACTCTCAGTGGCTCACAGCACTCCCACTATACAAATTGCTCCAGCATCCCTGCCCTGTCACAAACATCAAGCCATCTTCCCCACACCTCTGTGCGTTTAGCATGTTGGTTTTATTTACCGAATATGTAGATATACTTTTCATTGTCCTATGAGGTGTTATTTGGCTCAATTCACAATGGAGACATAGGAAAACAGGTGAAACAATTATTCTTTGTCTAGGACACACTGGGCTTGTACACTGTTTGGAAAACACCTTTTAAGAATGTATTTCCAGCACCCAAGTATAATTCTTTATACATCACCCATACATACATCACACAATCATATTAATGACCAGAGTGTTACTGGTTTGTAAATGATATCTTATGTGATGCTTTTTAGATACAGGTTTGTGACAACAGTGTGTTGGGGTGATGAGTGTGTCAGGCCTGATGTGAATTATGGTATGGTTTGCCCTCCTCCATGGGTCACACTAGTTTATTCCTCAAGCAACACCACTCTGAGCTGTCCCTGGTCCACAGCTCGTGGCAAGTGCTAACTCTTTAAAGTTGAAAAACTGCATTGCCTTTAGCAGAAACTTTAACACAGCTGAACTCAACCCAATGTGGCACTTCACTGCAATACAATCATTGCAGCCAATGGTGATTTCATCCTTTTTTGGTCTGCGATGAAGAGTGAGCTTTGAGGATGACAAATCGCAGGTCACTATGTTTATAAATTCATTGCTGAGAGCCTGTGGAAAAGCTATAGTGAGAGAAGTAACACAACAAAATTTGCACAGTACACTGTGCCATTGTTCCAGCAGTGGTAGTAGTGACACTTGCATGATGAATGCTTTTGAAAACATCTGGGCAAAATAGCAAGGGATATTAGTACATTGTTTTATTGCCCAACTGAAAACCCAGGGCCAAACCCCATTGATTTCAAGGGCAGAACCTGGCCTGAGAGGACTTGCTACTTTATTACTGTATAACTCCCATTGTGGGATCTCTCGCACAGTCTGGCCCTGTGTTTTTAGGGCTTAATGCTTCCATCCATACACCCAAAATTTCCACTGAATTCCTAGGGAAGGTTTTAAATTTTTCCAGGCATATGTGTATTCTTCATTCATGGGTAAATATTTCCATGGCTACAGGTACTTTGCATGAAGTGGACCTGTAGCCATGGTAATATGTACCCATAGAAAACAGTGTCTAACAGATTGAAACTCTCAATCCATAAAAGACTAAAAGAGTATGTCAAATTCCAAAGGGGTAGCCGTGTTAGTCTATTGTAGAAAGACAACAGAGTCCCGTGGTACTTTTAAAGACTAACAGATTTATTTATCGCATGAGCTTTCGTGGGAGAAAATCCCACTTTGTCAGACTGTCTGACGAAGTGGGATTTTCTCTCATGAAAGCTCATGCGATAAATAAATCTGTTAGTCTTTAAAAGTGCCACAGGACTCTGTTGTCTTTCTAAAAGAGTATGTGTAAAATAGGGGGAATGATCAGAGGAAATTATAGTCTGGGTGCCTGATGTTGATTTCAGCATCACAACCTGGGTGAGTGGTCTTTGGTTCTAGAATGCAATCCACTGAAACCCTGAATGGGATGTTCTTCAGGATTAACTGTTTTCGCCAAGATTTTTCCCAGGGAAAGGCTGATGCAGAAAGCTGCCAGTACTGAACTTAAAATGTAAATTGCTAATGGTAGGCTTTAACATACCAACTGATCTAAAGGCTATGGCTTGAAAATATTATTTTAATAAAACGCTTCCAATGCATACTGCAAGTGTGCTCTGAATTTTTTTAAAGTATTTTTTCAAATTCTTGTTCTGTTTAGTTTATCATCAAACATTTATATAGCCAGATGTAGGAGACAGACAGCCTTTCTGATCATCCTTAAAATGTTGTCAAATGTATTTTACCTACCCACTTACAATTAATTTTTTCTTTTAAATTTTTTTTAGATTTTTTTAAAATGCAGTTTTCATGCTGCCATTACACTGAGCTTTGGGTGAACCTCCTCTTGAGTTTAAGGAGGTGATCAGATTTGTTAAGATTTGCTCACTGGTGGAACATACATTTTTCACTTTAAAAAAAAGTCATGGTAGATAGAAATGCTACGTTAATTTCAGGAGGGCTTGGATGAAGTTCAGAAAAAAAAATTCTAATAAAGTAGACATAAACCAAAACAGATGGTAAAGACTTTTAATCAATATGTAGTATTAGTTAAAAAAAATAAAGTGACAATGTTAATCTGGGAGAAGGGACTCTGATTAGCATCCTTTGACTTTTGTATAACAGCTGAGTTTCATATATCCTATTTATACATCTGTGAAGAGCTTCCAGCCATATCAGAATACTCTCTGAGGGCCAGTTTTAAAAGACTCGACTGGCATTATGAGTGTTAGGTTGACAAGCTTGCATGCTCTTCATGGTATGAAGTGTTAAGTTCACGAAGAGGTCGGTGAATTGTCTTGCTAAGTCTCCAGCTGGGAACTAATACTGCATAATGGGGGACAGGACAGATCCTTGATTCAATTCTGAGATAGCCAGCTCAAGAGCCCTCTAACTATAGTCCTTAAACAGGCAACATTCTAACTGAAGTGAGTAATTATCAGAAGAGCTTAGCTCGAATGGCCTTATTAGTGTGGATTCATTTCAAAATCCATCACTGGGTAGACATAGAAGACTCCAGGAATAAATAGGTAATAGTAAATGAGGGGTTCAGTTATTAGAAATTGATAGCTGGGTTTATGATTCACTGCATGGTGAATTGCCTTCTGGGTGCAAAACTTGCAGGCATCTCAAGACTTCTAGATAGACTTCTGAGCAGTGCTGAGGAAGAGCTGGTGATTGTGGTACATGTAAGTGCCAGTGATAGGGAAAAAAATAGAAGAGAGGTCCTGGAGGTCAAATACAGGCTGTTAGATAAGTCATTAAAATCCAGGGCATCCATGGTAGCATTCTCTGAAATGCTCTCAGACCCATACACATAGCCAGTTATATAGGCAGAACTGTAGGGTCTCAATCCATGGATGAGACAATGGCATTCAGATGACGGATTTAGGTTTATTAGGAGCTGGAGAGCCTTTTGGGAAAGTAGAAACCTATACAGAAAGGATGGGCTCCATTTAAACCAAAATGGAGCTAGATTGCTGGCATGTAAAAATAAAAAATCCTCTATGACCTTTTTAAACTAAGGACTGGTGGAAATCCAACAAATATGAAGGATCACATGGTTCAGGCAAAGACATCTCTTGGAGGATTTATTATAGGGGATAACCTATACCTAGTATAAAGGAGAGGATAGATGTTGATAAAGTAGAGGTAGGTACTGGAGAGAGTTAAAATAAGAATATCATTCAATTACATCACATGAAGACAGACAACTAAATATTGACAAATTTTTTAAGAGCTTGTACACAAATGCTAGAAGTTTAAATACTAAAATGGGTGAACTTGAGTGTCTGGTATTAAATGAGGGTATTGATTTAAAAGGCATCACCAAAACTTAGTAGAGTCATGATAATCATTGATTGTCATGGTAGTCGTAGGATACAAAATATATAGGAATGACAAAATAGGATGTGCTGGTGTGGGAATGGCACTATCAGTGAAAGAAAGCAGACAGTCAAATATAGTAAAAATCAAATGAATCAAACTGTACTATACAATTTCCATAGATAGAAATTCCATGCCTCAATTAAAAGAGTATAGCAGCAGGAATACTGAGGTGACTGTGAAATACTCAGAGAGATTAGAGGGGAGCTACAAAAGCAGAAAACCCAATAATAATGGAGGAGTTCAACTATCCCCATGTTGACTAGGCACATGTCACCTCAGAATAGAATGCAGAGATAAAATTTCTAAGCACCATTAATGACTGCTTCTTAGAGCATCTAATCCTATAATCCACAAGGGAAGAGGCAATTCTTGATTTCATCCTAGCCTGAGCACAAGATGTGGTTCAGGAGGTGATTATTCTTGAAATGTTTGGTAATAGCACCATAGTGTAAATACATTTAACGTTGTAGGGTTGGAATACCAAGGAACCCAGCACAGTAGCATTTAAATTCAAAGGAGGGAAACTACACAAAAATGAGGAAGTTAGTTAAAAGGAACAATCACAAGAGTGAAATGCCTGCAAGCTGCATGGAAATCATTTTAAAACACCATAATTGAAGTTGAAACTAAATATTTACTCCAAATAAATAAAACCAGGAACAGGACCCCCCTCCCACCCTACCCCCAAAAGCCATGATGGATAAACAACAGAGTAAAAGAGTTGATTAGAGGCAAAAAGAAATACTTTAAAAACTGGAACTTAAATCCCTGTGAGGAAAATAGAAAATAGCATGAATTGTGACAAAAATCATCTGAAACTGGAAGCCTGCCAAACAATCAGTAGGGATGATAAGGTGCTAAAAAAGCACTCAAGGAAGGCCAGGCCTTTTCAGAAAAGCTAAATGAATTCTTTGTGTCAGTCTTCACTGCAGAGGATGCCAGAGAGATTCCCGCACCAGAGCCATTCTTTTTTAGGTGGCAAATCTGAAGAATTGTCCCAGATTGAGGTGTCAATAGAAAATATTTGGGAACAAATTGATAAATTAAACAGCAATGTATCAGAAGAACCAGATGGTATGGATCTAAGTGTTTTGAAGAAACTCAAGTATGAAATTGCAGAACTGCTAAGTATGGTATGTAAATTATCACTTAAATTAGGCTTTGTATCAGCTGACTGAAGGATAGCTAATATAATTTCTCTTTTTAGAAAGGATTCCCAAGAAAATGCTGGCAATTATAGGATGGTATGTCAAACTTCAGTTCCAGGTAAATTGATTGAAACTATAGCAGAGAACAGAATTATCGGATACATATATGACTATAATATGTTGGGAAAGAGTCAAACCAGCTTTTATAAAGGGAAATCATGCCTCGATGATCTAGCAGTATTCTTTGAGTGAGGCAAGAAGCATGGGGACAAGAGTGATCCAGTGGATATCGTGTACTTGGATGTTCAGCAAGCTTTGAGAAAGTCTCAAACCAAAGAATCTTAAGCAAAGTAGGTAGTCATAGGACAAGAGAGATGGTCTTCTCATGGATTAGTAACTGGTTAAAAATAAGAAACAAAGGGTAGTAATAAATGGTCAGTTTTCACAGTAGGGAAAAGTAAATACTCAGGTGCCCTCAGGATGTGTACTGAGAGCAGTGCTATTCAACATATTCATAAATG
Source organism: Pelusios castaneus (assembly GCA_007922175.1). Lineage (NCBI taxonomy): Eukaryota > Metazoa > Chordata > Testudines > Pelomedusidae > Pelusios > Pelusios castaneus. The sequence goes on from ML685758.1 coordinate 21,154,779, forward strand.
ATCAGTTAAAGGGGATAAACAGTGATGTGGGAAAGTCTATAGATGATAAAAATTACTCAGGATAGTTAAGTCCAAAGCTGACTGCCAAGAGTTGCAAAGAAATCTCACAAAACTGGGTGACTCAGGAACAAAGTGGCAGGTGAAATTTTGTGCTGATAAATGAAAAATAATGCACATTGGAAACAATCCCAAGTATATGTGCAAAATTAGCTGTTACTGCTCAAGAAAGAGATCTTGGAGCATTGTGAATAGTTCTCTGAAAACACGTTCTCAATGTGCAGTGGCAGTCAGAAAGCTAACAAAGTGTTAGAAACCAAAGAAAATGATACATAATAAGACAGAAAATATAATAATGCCCCTATATAAATCCATGCTCCATCCACACCTTGAATACTGTTTTGAATACAGTTCTGGTTTCCCCATCTCCAAAAGGATGTATTAGAATTGAAAAAAATACAGAGAAGGGCAACAAAAATGATTAGGGTTACAAACAGCTTCCATATGAGGAGAGATTAAAAAGACAGGATCTGTTTATCTTAGAAAATAGATGACTGAAGGGGGGAGGAATATGATAGATGTCTATAAAATCATGAATGGTGTGGAGGGAGTAAATAGGGAAGTGTTATTTACCCCTTCACAAAACAGAAAAAGCAGGGATCAATCAATGAAATGAAGGGGAAGCAGGTTTAAAAGAAATAAAAGAAAATACTTCTTCACACAATGCACATTCAACCCGTGGAACTTGCTACTATATGTTGTGAAGGCCAAAAGTATAAGTGAGTTCAAAAAAGAACTAGATAAGTTCGTAGAGGATAGGTCCATCAATGGCTATTAGGCAAGATGATCAGGGAGAAAACACTATGCCCATTTGTCTATAAACCTCTAACTGCCAGAAAATGGGACTGGATGATGGGGGGTGATGGTTCACACGATAATTCCCTTATTCCATTCATTTCCTCTGAACATCTAACACGGTCGGAAGACAGGATACTGGGCTAAATGGATGATTGGTCTGACCTAGTATGGTCATTCTTATGTTTTTAATCTTGATCTCTTGAGCCAGACGAAACTCTTGGTAACAGTCAATGGATTTTTTTGGCTGAGCTGGTAACATATGAATGGACCATAGTGATTTAACTGTATGTGCGTGTGCACACATGCCCGTGCCATTCAAGAGCAATTGACCATCCCAAATTCACACTCTTAAAACATGCCCCATGCACATGTATTCCCTCCATATATGCATACATAAAATACCAGTGATCTAGTAGTATTACCTAGAGAAGTGGCCAGCAGCAGGTCTGAGCCAGAGCCCTGTTGGTTAAAGGATGGGATTCCTGAGTTACAGTTTGTGAGAGTGCCCCATTGCTCTGAAAATTATTCCCATCCTCTTGTCTGACTTTCAGGGTACTTTGCAAAACTCATCTTTTTTTGTGTTCTTAGTCTAGGCCCTTCAATTAGTAGGTAACAGGGAAGTGGTACTTAAAAGCATAAGGAATTAAACTTCAGAAGCATTTTTAAGTTATGTCAAGGGTGCCTAGAGACTGTTTCTTAACAACCAGACCATGCACCGGCATCCGTCCCTGAGATTTCCCTGACACAGTACAGGAATCCTGAGATCTCTCTGACACGGTACAGGAATCCTGAGATCTCTCTGACACGGTAAAGGAATCCTGAGATCTCTCTGACACGGTATTAAAAGCTGGTCTCTGATATCAAAAAGGTTGAGAAACACTGGTCTAGAGCACATGGTAGGTGACCCCCTTGATAACATTTCTATATAGCTAACAAAGTAACAAATCTGTTCTGATTAACAGACTGTTTCTGAATGCTATCAGTGTTCCCTCTAAGCTGCGCGGGCGCGCGGCCGCACAGCGGCCGTCGCACCCCCCGCGCAGCAGTGAGGGACCCCCGCGCAGCCCGGCAGCCCCCGCTGTTCCGTCCAACCTCCGGGGCAGCCGCTTTGCCGCGGCACACCCGGCCTGCGCCCGGCCTCTGGGCTGGCCCTCCCCGCCCCCAGGGCGGGACAGGCAGGCTCAGGCTAGGGTCAGGACTCAGGAGCGCGGGCCTGCCTGCCTGCCCCACGCAGCCGGGGCAGCGGGGTGGCTGCGGCAGCGGCGGGATCCCGGGCTCCCACCCCCCCGACCGCCTCGACTTCCCGGGGCTGGGGCTGGGGCTGGGGCCGGGGCCGGGCTAATCCACGGCCCCGGCCTCCCAGCACGGGGCCGGGATCAGCCTCCGGGGCTGGGGTCTGCTCCCCCTTCCCCCACCGGCGGCTTCCCAGAGCTGCGGTAGGGTCCTCCCCCGCCGGCGGCCTTGGCTTTCTTTCTTTCTTTCTCTTTTCCTTATTTGTCTTCCTTTTTCTTTCCTTTTTTTCTTTCTCTTCTTTCCTTCCTTTTTCTTCTCTTCCTTCTTTTTTCTTCCTTTCTTTCCTCTTCCTTCCTCCTTCTTTCTCTTCCTGTTTCCTCTTCTTTCCTTCTTTCGCTCTTTCTTTGCTTCCTTCCTTTCTCTTTCTCTTCCTTCCTTCTTTCTCTCCCTTCCTTCTCTCTTTTTTCTTTCTCCCTTTTTCTATCCTTCTTTCTCTCCTTTGCTTTCCTTCTTTTTTCTTTCTTCCTCTTTCTCTTCCTTTCTCTTTTTTCCTTCTTTGTCTTCCTTTTTCTTTCCTTCTTTTTTCTTTCTTTCGCTTCTTTCCTTCCTTTTTCTTCTCTTCCTTCTTTTTTCTTTCTTTCCTCTTCCTTCCTCCTTCTTTCTCTTCCTGTTCCCTCTTATTTCCTTTTCTCTCTTTCTTTGCTTCCTTCTTTCCTTCCCCTTTCTTCTTTTCTTCTTTTTCTTCCTTCTTTCTCTTCCTTCCTTCTTTCTCTCCCTTTCTCTTCCTTCCTTCTTTCTCTCCCTTCTCTCTTTTTTCTTTCTCCCTTTTTCTTTCCTTCTTTCTCTCCTTTGCTTTCCTTTTTCTTTCCTTCTTTCTCTCCTTTGCTTTCCTTTTTTCTTTCTTCCTCTTTCTCTTCCTTCCTCTTTTTTCCTTCTTTGTCTTCCTTTTTCTTTCCTTCTTTTTTCTT
>ML685758.1:21157844-21199475 GCA_007922175.1 Pelusios castaneus
TTTCCTTCTTTGTCTTCCTTTTTCTTTCCTTCTTTTTTCTTTCTTTCTCTTCTTTCCTTCCTCTTCCTTCTTTCCACTTCTTTCCTTCTTTCTTTTTCTCTTCCTTCCTTTTTCTCTCTCTCTCTTCCTTTCTTCTCTCTTTTTCTCTCTTCCTTCCTTCCTTCCTTCCTTCCTTCCTTCCTTCCTTCCTTCCTCCCTTCTTTTTTTCCTTCCTTTTTAAAAAAAAAACTTTTAAAAAATTAATTTTAAATAAAAACCTTTCTAAAAATTAAATTTCAATTCAAAATTCATTCAAATTCAATTAAACACAATTAATTAATTAATTTTCAATTACTTTAACTTCAATTAATGCCTATAATTTCTGTCATGTGAGTTTGCACAAAAATTTTATTCAGAAAAAGTTTTGCACACGGCTTGAAAATTTTGCACACAAGCCGCCAAACCTTAGAGGGAACATTGCTAGCTATCCTTTTTTTCCTTTTTGTTTTCTTCACAAAAATGGAGCCCATATTTTAGTTTGTACTTGCTTAAATACACATTCTGCTGTTGGAACGATAGGTAGCCTGGAAAGGAGACACTGGGCTCACTGTGATATAAACCACTCGCTGAGAATCTGTCTTCTAAGTATAAGGAATTGCCTTAGTTTATCAATGCCCTGATGTTGCAATGCTTTCTTGTATGGTCTAGCCCTGCTTTGTGCCTCCACAGTCAATTCAGATCCTGAGCGAGACCCTTCTCTCACCTCAGGGATGGGCTACAGAGCATCTGTACTGCTCCACCATTGCCATTCCTGCCCAGGGTAGAGCCTTTACCATGACTCCCTCTCACCGGCAAGCTGCATATAACAAAGTGAGCAATATCCCTGATGGAGTCCACAGATAGGTTCCTCCTGTTGAGCGATGCTAGCTGGTCTGATACGGGACGCCCAGGCCGATAGCTCCAAATTGCACCGTCAGCTCAGAGAGAACCAACCTATGCTCCAGCGTTTCTCTCTACTGTGGCAATTCAAGCTAAAGGGATCGAATCCCACCCCTGTCAATTCCAGAAGTCAGGTATCTTCCTTTTAAAAGTCCATTAGGGACCTTCACCCCAATACTTTGAAGCAGCACAGAAGGTTGCTAGGTGCCTAGAAAATTACTGTGATTCACAAAGCCACAGGTAGGAGCTTATGTTTCCTTTACAGTGAATGTGGAGAGATAGGTACCTTAGACTGCAATTTACAGAAGCCCACACATTAGGCAGGGAGTCATCTATGAGAGGGATGTATACAAAGCCCCATGGCTCTCAAGAAGACAGGTACCTATCGCTTCTAGCACTTCACTGATGGGAACTTTCTGATTAGGAGAAGGGCGGGGAGTCTCCTCCCTCATAACTTTTAGTGCAGTGGTTAAGGTACTCCCCTGGGATGTGGGAGAGCCTTGGTTTGAGTTCTCTGTCTACCTGAGGGGAACAAAGGGATTGGGCAGGTATCTGCCGGGTCTCAGGTGAGTTCTCTAACCACTGGGATGTGCGGGGGGCAGGGAGAACTCCCTCAATCTTTCCTGTTGACACTGTTGCACCCTGGATAAATAATTAAAATCACTAGAATAGGGGGACTTGGATCCTGGATCTTCCACATCCTAAATGTGTGCGCTAATCACCAAGCTATATGCTTGGGGTTGCTCTCTTTCTCTTTCGTGGCCTAAATGATTCTGCAGGGATTTTGCTTCAGTTGGGCCTGTTTTGTCCTCTGCCTAACTCCTGGACTTTCCATTTTCTGAATAAAATGTAAGAGGAGAATACGAAGTGTGATAATATATGATCTTTGAAACAGCTCCAATAACACATTGAGTAGTCTTGTCTAATTTGCTGGTGAGGTGTTAAAAAACAGGAATATGTGTGAAGCAATTAACCAAAATGGATGATTACTTGCCCTTACATAGACCTCGAGTTAAAATACTGAACATTATTTCACTTGAATGTGTTACATTGTTTATTTGTTAAACATTGTATGAGAATAAATTTGATACCTGCACTCCGAGTTGGTGAGTTATGAAAATGAAAGTTTCATTGCTGTCTTGGTCCCAAAAGACAGTTTCTTTATTGCCTTTTTAGTTCAGATTCTGGGCATAATATTATGTTTAAACTGTAGATCAAGCACAAAAGTAATAAGTTTTAAGTAAAGGGTGCAACTTTTCAATAATTTAAAAAGTTGCACTGCCTTTTTTCATATGTGGATGAAAGCCCATTAGAAAAATTGGTCTTTTGCCCTTTCTGTGCATTACACCCTTACTGCACTTAGTTATATTTCTTAACTACAAGGCACATGTTAATGTTACTTATTTGTTTTCTGAGCCATCTGCATTGGAGTAGTTATGCTAACAAACACACACAGTGCCTTATTACACAAAGGATCTACAGGACAAAAAAGCCTATTAGCTAAAATGGATGAGAGTATGATGAATTCTTTTCTACCTGAAATCCCTCAGTAACCCCACGGTGGGGCCATTCAAAATCACTTTGGATGAATGCACATGCACTAAATCCATCTGTATCTTATGGAGTCTCTGACTTCCTAATGTAAAACTGTATTTTTACATGAACATAGGCTAATCTGTAACCCACAGTGTTGGAAAAATTGATCAATAAACATGCCGGTCTCTATGGGATTTTTGACAAAAGAGCACTCCAAAGTCTCATTTACCTCTCCTATACTGCTTACAAATATACACCAGGGAGGCTGTTACTGTTGATGTAAACACAATGCAAATAACGCTCATGTGACTATCACAAGCATTGGCGGTGACATACAGTCTCAGGATATAGGAGGATAGTCAAATTAGCTAAAAATAATCACACCAAAAAAATCAGTGTTTTTTGTTGAAGGAAGGTGTGGGGAAGCTAGTCCTGGACCAGAAGACTGCACATAGAAAATTCAGTTCTTACTCTTCTCATTTTTGAAAGACATTGTTATGGTTCAAATGGCTTTGGTTTAGCTTTAGGTGAAATATGAAGGATTATAATTGGAAAACATTTCTTGGTTTTCCTAGCTGGATTTCAGAAATATAGTATGTATTTAACGCAACCATGTGCACAAAAAAGAAAAAAGAATAGAAGCATCTCTGAAAGAAGGTTTTCATTCCAAGGTATACCATATGGGTTATGCTGTAGCTACACATCTTCACTGACAGAGGGGATTATGAAGCAGACTGAAGGTACAGTGAAAAAGGAAAAATGTGAGATTAAAAATAAACCAGAAAGCACACTGAGATGGCAGGACTGTGCCTACTCCTAAACTTTCCTCTTAAGACAATGGCCTTGAAAACATTTGTCATTATTTCCAGATAATGGAATACTACAGAGAGAAAGAGAAACGGCACTCAAGGAATTCTTTGTGGCGCATACTGCCTGGTGCAGATACAGGTAGATGTCAAAACCTCTTCAATAGCTGGCCTTAGCAACTCCAGTGATCTGCTTAACAGCTGTGGGGCCTGATCCTGCTTTCACTCAAATCACTGTGGGAGAAATCCTGGTCTAATTAAAATCAATGAGAGTTTTGCCTTTAACAACAATGGGAACAAGATTACATCCCTGGGAATTTTGATTTTGACTTTGTGAGGGCATAATCAAGCACTTAGTATATTCTCCTTAAGCAAATAGCTTCTTCTTCCCCTTCTCTTCCCTTGTTAGAGTCTTTTACTGTGTGCATGTTGTTAAAACCAATTGTGTGTATATGCATGTGAAAAAATACATATTAGATTCTATTATGGTGGTATCATAGTGGTTCTCTACTTAAGGCTGCATTAAAGTAAGGAATAAACCTCTTTGTTCTTTATGAAAAATGTACTCTATCCTCCTGTACCCTACAGCTCTTATTTTTGGCACAGTATAAAATTTCAGGTAAACCAGTCCATTAGTTTGTTACAATCATTAGGGAATAACCCCTTTACAGGCTTTTGGAAGGGAGGTTGTTTTGTTTTGATTTTTGCGGAATCTAATCTTTTCAGAGCCCTCTACCAAGTAAGGACCTGATATTTTAAATATCCAGTAAATAACGTAGAAACTTTGAAAAATTTTCCTCTTCTGATGTTTGTAATGTTGAGAGATGAAATTTTCTTGTTTCTTCCAAGGCCTTGGTGGAGGCTGCCTATTGGCTCCATTTTGTGAGCAAAGCATGAATTGCTACTGATTTCCCAGCGACAGCTTCAGGGAACCAGTATCTTCTTATGGTTTAGCCCCTTGTACCTTCCAGAAAACAATTTAGTTTGATCTTGCTCATAATTTATAATTGTGGATTTATGATTCAGAGGAGAGTGAATCCTCAGCTGAATGCTCCCAGATGGAAAATATTGCAACAATCACTGACAGAATCAGAACCTGACGATCAGATGATTGTATCAGAAGTTGTTGTGGGCGTGTGATGTTCTCCAAAACCTGCTCTAACACATGTCTCCCATGATCAGGTGGCTGGCAAATAATGGGTAGCACAGTCACCAGCTTTTGGACTACTTTAGATTTTCCAAATTAAAATAACTTTTCTCCCTCATTTTGTTTTGAGAGTTTCCAGTAAAGTTTATTTAGGGTTGACTTGCTCCCAAATTCATTGTCATCGTCTTAGAAATGCCTAAAGAACAGAGGATGACTGATCAGTGTTCTGTAACTAATTTATAAGAGTGGTAATTGCTTTTGTTGTAGGTTACCTTGTGTTGTCTATAGCCAAGGAAATGGTTCAATAGGCTGTAACCCTCCGTGTCACCATTCATCCCGACTGTGGTTTGTGCCACACCAAGTCCCAAGTTATTAAATACTTTTGGGTTTCTTTACACCAGCACATTTTAAAGATTATTTTTTTTAAAAAATCAGCCACAACATCGAATCCCTCTCACCACTCTGAAGTTACAACTGCTATTGAGAGTTATTTCTTCACTCTCCTACCTGCAAATCTCTGGATTCTTGTCAACTCAGTCCTTTCTTCAGCTGCTGTTTCTAACAGTCAAGACAGTGACCATATGGCTTTTTCTTTTCAAGCAGTGGCCTCATTAACTCTATTAATGCTCATGAGGTGGGCCACATAGTCCCAGGAAATGCAACTCATTTCTTTAGGGTAATTTCAATGTATTTGAATACATGATCCATTTAGAACTATGGTAAAAATGGCTTCCGTTTATGTCCTATCAATCTATTAGCAATAGAAGCATTCATTGATGCACCTAAAATTGTCCGACATGTGAGGCTCTGTGGGAGTTGTCTCAACGATGCATTTTCCGTTTGATACGGAAAGTAGTGTCCTCTTCCCCACCACAGTTCTGTCTCATCTCCTTTTCTGGAGTCCCAATCTTGGGTCTGTCTACTGTCCTTTGTGCTGCAGTGGAAAGCATCAGACTTCCAATAGAATTTCATTAATTCACAACTTGCATATTTAGTGCAAGTGGCAACTCGCAGCCTGGATTTGTCCTCCATGTAACTAACGTTCACTTCCGGTAGCACAGTGGTGCCTTTGTGCGGTAAACAGTTGCTAATGGCTGTTTCTGCTCCTCTTGCTTAGGTTGAATAGTGCCTGTTGCTGCAGTTAGCTCCATTGAAACCAATGAGACTACCTGCAAAGTAAGTCATTACTTAATCTAAGAGTGCAGTGGAGCCTGGATCTATTATTTGCAGCTATTAGTGCTGGTAAATGATCCTTTGATAAAGCCATGGAATCTGCTTCTCATTTACAATGAAGCCCCTCTACATTGCTCTGGCAGTGTTAGAAGGCCTTAAAGTTACACCTACTTAAGTCCCACTTAAACCACCCGGGTGGTGTTAAAGGGATTTTAATATACCTGAAAGTTCAGGCCTTCATGTTAGATGCCTCAGACCAGGTCTGTGTTACTGTTTATGCATGGAGAAATAGGGGAGAGGGAGGGAGGAGAAGGGGGTATACAATTGATATAATTAAGGAGAACAAAAGACTAGCTTTTGACAAGGAGAATTGCAGATGTTTGATGGTTTGATGGTTTTTCCTCCTGCATTATTTCTAAAGCACAAAACAAGCAGTTCATAGTGAAACTGTGCAGTCTTGAAACCAAAGGTTTTGGAGGAAAGATGATACCTTGAGAAAGAAATAGAAGAAAAAAAATATAATTTCTCCCACACCCCTGGACTTTCCCATTGTTACATCCTTCAGATTCCTAAGCATTCTATTTCTTCAGGAACCATATTCACAGCTTTGTTCAATCTGGTTAGGGATCTTGACCTTCTTTTTTCCTTGATAGCCCTATAGGAGAATATGGTTGTTATTTCTCTCGGGGTATTATTGGTGGGGGAGGAGGTGGAATGGACAGCAACAGTTGAGTCAACTTCAGGACTGATTTGATTTTGCAGGTTTTTTTTCTTCTTTGTAATAACATTTGCTACTATTGGAACTGTCAGTAAAGTGGGAAAAGCAATTAATATTTTTTGCCTTCATGCCTTTCACAAAATCCTTACTTTTTCTGCAAGCAAAGCTCTTGAAAAAATCATAGTTCACCTTGAAGAATGATGAGACAGAGAAGAACTGTAACTTCTTCCATGTGTCCTTTGCTCATTACATATAATAGGCTGTGAGCAAAAGAGAGATCCCACACTCAAATGTTTTGTAAACACTGTTGCAATAAAATGCATTCTAATGCCAGGACAAATAACAATTAGTACCCCCGCCAAAGCAGATGGCTAGAAAGGGTCCGGTATTAGGCTCTATCACCTTACTCACTGTCCAGTGCAGGTGAAGTGCTGTGGGGGAAAGTGCAGGTGAAGTGCTGTGGGGGAAAAGGTGAACTGGCTTGGGGGCAAAGGCCAGAATCAAATTACTGCCTACAAGAGCCAGGAAGAAGCAGGTGAGCAATTATGCTTCAGAGGGTTGTTAGTGAGGCAGGATGCCTCCTGGGGGGATGCAACTTATGTGTCACCTTTTCCTAGTCACAGTCTAGCCCTGTTATATTTGAAAGCTTTTATTTATCATTCCTTTTTCAGAGAATTACACTTCTGTTGCCCAATGTACTCCTCGTCGTACAAGGTGTGACAGCTGTGATATCACGAATAAATGTCAATTTATTTCTGTTCAGCTCTTGCTTGGTATATGTGGAAGGACCTCAGTTCTTCTGGCATACATGAACAGCTTAAAAAAAGCTAACTCCTTCATTATAGGTGCCTTGTTTAAATAAGAATTCTGCAGATGTCATTGTATGAATTATGTATTCAGAGTGGGAGTGTGCCATGGATGCATTCTCTGCTAGTTCACCATCATGTCGATTTGAACTGGGACCTTCCATATACAAGGTGAGAACTTGCCTTATTTGTCACTACACAGCTCAGTTCCGTCATTTTCAGCACTAATGGGATTTTGTGACTGAGTGACCTTGTTAATGCAGCAATATGTTTCCTGCTATATTGTCAGTAACAATCTTCCAAAGGGGGGGTGGGGAATAAGCTAGCATTAAAAACATCACACTCGGATTCATTCCATTATTTTTCCTGGAAAAGCAAACAGCTTCTATTATCTTAAAAATTATATTACTTTAGGACACTACATAATGAGATGAAATAGTTAAAGGGCTACTCTCCACTAGCACAATTTGATAAAATATTTTTTAAAGAGCTCTTTGGCAAAAAAAGAACATGATGACATAAATATGAACAGGGTCCTTTTAAACCTAGCACACCTAACAAACCCTTCATTAGACAAGGGAGATATGTCATTTGTAGCATCAGTTACCAACAGAAAGTTTTGTATAAGAATGTTCTGTGGTAAAACGGGGGGTGGGGGGTTCTTGACATTTTCTATCTCAGTGTTTCTTCCAGTCATGCTGTATCATGTTGATGACAGGGGTTGGGTTTTGACAATATTATTATATATTTGTATTAAAGTAGTGCTTAGATACCTCAACAAAGGATGGGCTCTGTGGTATGAACATATAGTAAGAGTACCCAGAAAAGCTCACAAGAGAAATAGACAAGACCAAGGGGAAGTAGGCACTAAGCGGTGAAGTGACTCGCCAAAGGTCACACAGCAATTCAGTAGCATAGCTGGGAATAAAACCAGGTTTCCTGAGTCCCAGTCCAGTGTCTATCCTCAACATCAGGACGTCTCTTGATGTACAACTCAAATCCCTGGGTAGCCAGCTAAGAAGATGAAGCTAAGCGGAAATGGATAGTTACAGAAAAGTGTTATTGCAGCCTGTCAAAAAGATTTTTAAAAGAGATGGGAGCTCAGGATCTCATTTGCACCTGTGCCATGCCTAGCACAGCTTGGGGCACAGCAAAGTGAAATCGGATTGGGAGTCCATAGATATAACCCAAGATATGACATGGATATCATTTCAAAGGGATAGGTGCAAAGTGTCTCAAGGGATCCACATCCTCTGTATAAGTGAAGAGTCTAACTCAGAAACATGTTCAGAAATCAGTCAAATTAATTCAAAGGTTCAATTTTCTGGAAAGAAGGCAGGACTGCTCATGGGATTGTAAGCCTTTAGGGAACCCCCTACCAGGTTGCTTCAGGAAGTCAGCTTTGTGATTCAAGAGGTGATACTTCTTGGTTGATTCACTGTTAGCTCAGCATCTCAACATGATATGGGGATGCTCTGTACCTGAAGGAACTGTCTGTTTGATGGGATGTGAAAGTGAGCTCTTAACCACTTTGGGATCTTAAAGATTCTGTGGAATTTTCATGTAGAAGAAGTTAGCCCTTGGATCCTAGCAAAGTGATGCTGAAAACCATATTGAACAGATTGAAGCCACAAGCAGAGAATATCATTGCTGAGAAAAAGGCTGGCTTGGGTGCTGGAAGAAGTACCATAAAATAAGATTTTCCAATCTTCCTGTTCTGTGTGAGAAGTGCTTACAACTCAAGCAGGTTTCTACCATGTTTCTCTAGACTTCAAGAAGGCCTTTGACAGAGTATGTCGTGAAGCTCTCTGAGCAACCAAGAATCAGTGCGACATTGGTCATAAACTTATTTTTACCGTTAAACAACTGTATGCCAAGGCCAATAGTACACTTCTCGTTAATGGCACAATAGGAAAGTGGTTTTACATCACTGTTGGATTCCAGCAAAGCTGCCTTCTTTCACCCACACTGTTTAACACCTATTTGGAGTCAGTGTAGGAGACAAACTATCTCAAATCTTCAGTTTGCTGATGAAATTGATGGCCTGGCAGGTAGCAAAGAGGAACTTGCTATTCTTGTAAAATGATTGGATGAAACCTCTTTAAAGTACGACATGGAAATTAATGCAGAGGAAACTAAGCTGATGACAAACAACTATGACAGAATCAACTCACACCTCACTGTCAGAGGACAAACGCTGGAGACAGTGAAACAGTTCTAGTATCTGGGGGCAATCATCACTGACAAGGGATCAGAGGGAGACGCTCTGGCAAGAACTGCACAAACAGCACTGGCAAAGTTAAAAACTAATTTGGGGGAATAAGAACATCTCCCTGAAGTCCAAACTGAAACTGCTGCACACACTGGTCATCTTTATTTTTTTGTATGCATGTGAGACATGGACCCTTATGGCAGAACCTGAATGGAAAATATAGGCAGTGGAGATGAGCTATTTCCATAAAATCTAGGGCATATCCTACCTCAACTACATAATTAATGGAGAGGTTCATAACATCATCACCCAACGTGCAGAGTCATATAAAGATCCCTTCAGGATCATGAAGAAGTGCAGGCTGAAGTGGTATAGCCATGTAACAAGATCATCTGGCTTATCTGCGATCATCCTCCAAGGGACTGTAAAGGGAAAGAGAGGAAGAGGTAGGCAGAAGAAGAGAAGGACAGTAATAACATAAAAGAGTAGACAGTAATGGACTTTGTGGAGACTCAGGAATTGACACACAGTCATCGGGGTAGAGACAATTGGTTGATCGTTCATCAGTGATGGTGCCCCAACGACCAATATGGTTATGGGAGTGGAGCGATAGCTATAGCAAACTTTAGTGTATCAGTATCCCCTAAAATCCTAACCTGACATTAATAGATGGTAGTTAAACAAATAATGAGTAAGTACACTCATACCACAGTCACCCAAACTCATTCAATAGATCTTTCAGATAATATAAAGAAAGCTGTTGGTGTTGAGCATGTGTGCATTTCTTGGAAAGCAGGTAACATTCTTTGAGGGCAGAGTTTCCAAGATCCTAAGGAAAACAGGAGTCTCAGGCTATGTACACACGGCAAGACTTGTCTCACAATAAAGTTATTGTGGGACAAGCCAGCGTTATAACACAGCACCCCTTATAGCGAAAAGGAGCATTCACACACTCCTTTGAATTTTCGCTATAAGGAGCAGTGAATGCTGGGCACCTATCCTACCATGCACTGCTGCTGCCAGCTGCTGGCAGCGGAGCTGTTGCCGGGGCTCAGCTGCTGTGGCTGATCCCTGCCGCCCCGCAGAGCTCCAGCTGCTGTCAGCTGGAACCCTGTGGGGCCGTGAGGCTCAGCCACTGGCAGCTGAGCCCTGCTGCGGCAGCTGAGCCCGGAGGCTGAAGCCTGGCTGCTGCGGCAGGCTCTGGCAGCTGAACCCCGCAGCCCGCAACGGGGCTTGCTGGAGCCCTGTGGGATGGCGGTGCTCAGCCGCGGCAGCTGAGCCCAGTGGCTGAAGCCCGGCTGCCACAGTGGGCTCAGCTGCCGCGTTGAGGCTCAGTTGTTGGGTGAACCCCACCGCCCGGCAGGGCTACAGCGAGCCACGCTCCCTGGCAGGGCTCAGTTGACCTCGGTGGCTGGAGCCCCACAGCAGCAGCTGAGCCCCATGGTGGCAGTCAAGCGGCTATTTGTCAATTTCACTGCTCTAGCAGAGCAGTGAAATTGACAAATTTGACAGGTCCCGTGTCCTAGACTACCCTTGACAGGCACTCTGGGACATTTCTGAAGGCTGTCAAAACCACAAGGACTGTACACACTGCTCTATCATGGAACAACTGTCCCGTGGTAAGCCCAACCACCCTCGTTTTATGTGGTTTAACTGTCACGCAACCAAGCAAGATTCTCGTGTGTACAGCTCCCTGTCTTATCGTACAGTAAGGGTATCGTGTGTACATAGCCTTAGAGAAGGTTCCCCATTGAAAGTGCATTCTTACTCTGAATTAAAGAAAGAAAATTTTTTCACATAGACTGCTTCCCAGCATAGGTCCTGATTTAATAAAGCACTTAAGCTCTTGCTTAATTTTAAGCATGTAGTGTCAACCCTAATTTGCAAGACAGCTAAATTTAAGCTTTCTATTAAGCCCATGAGTAATCTCCTTAGTAGTGAATAAGACTTAAGTGTCCTTCTGAATGCTTTAGGAATAATTCCCCAGAAAGTAAAATATTCAGTATTTTTCAATGGATTTACCCCCGAGAAAGAAGGTACAATTTCACCTGTATTAAATATGTTTATTAACATTGCTTGACTATATATTTAATTAAATATCCAACTCTGGATCAAATAACAACTACTATTAATAGCATTCCTTCTTCCTAAAAAGAAAATAAATATAAGTAGCTTTGGCTTTTTATTTTTTCATTGGCCTGGTTTAACATTAACAAGATTTAAGAATCAGTTCTTGCAGTCTCAATCTTAACTAAAGCTCAAGCTGGGTGGGGTTTGGTTTTTTTTTAATGTAAATTGTTCATTATATGCAATTCAGTTTGTCAACCGTCATTTGGGCCAAGAATGGTTTCTGAATGAGGTTGTTTAATACACGGGAGCTGCAGCGTGTGCATCTGTCTTCACAGACAACTCTAATACTTCATGGTCCACTGGCTTTACCTTTATGAGTTCTTTTGATTGGTAATTGAGAGAATAAATCTTTGAAGAACTTACATAAATGCAAAAAATACATTAGGATTCCAGCAATAAAGTGCCAACTACTGTATTTTATATGGTACCTTTTCAGTCCTCTGCCATTTAAATTCATTTTGCCAGACAAAGATTCAGGATTGGTATTCAGTTATAGATTTTTTTTTCTTATGTGCTGTCAACTGCACCCTCTATATTTTCATTTTTAGTACCAGCATAGTAAATGATCTGTTTTGAGAGTCAGTTTGATCTAAAGCAACTCTCAATATTAAAGGTGCAGTGCAAAAGAAAGAATTCAGGGTATTGTGAGAGTAAGCGTTTGTCCTCAGTGTCCATATTTAATCATCCAGATGAGGAACCCTTATTGGTAAATTTCAGGTTTCTACACACTGAAAATAGGATTAGGCAGTGGTGCATTACAGCTTTGTTACCAATAATGAATTATATGAAGTAAGTTCTCACTAGGTAATAGAGGGCCGCTCTATATGTGTATTCTTGTAAAGCAAGGAGGCAAGAGGCAAACACCTGCATGTGTTGCCTTCAAAAGTTTAAATGCATTGTAAACAAAGACTTCCTTTTTATTTTGGTCCCCCTTCAAGTGAAATCAGCATTCAGTCCTCTAGGGCGAGAGTTGGGAGGAGGGAAGTGGACCCACTAAACAACTGAAGTTGCTGAAAAAACTGAAAATAATTACAATATTTTTTCAGGAGCAAATATTCATTTTCATTACACAGAGACTGAGCTGTGTAGCCTGGGGCCCAATGTATTGCAGTATACGGGACCCAAATCTAGGCTTCACTTAGGTGTAATGAGAATTATTTTCAACCCAGCTTGTTTGCTTAAAGCATAAGTAAAAGCAGAAGATAATAAAGATCCGAACACAGTAAATTTGGAGTAAGATGGAATTAAACCTATGGACTAAACAAAGCCCATGTAGAGCCCTTGACATAAGGCATATGTGCTGCACATAGTCTTTTGTGGGCTTTCCGTCCTGGATAAACCTCACCCAGAAGGAATGCCTTTCTTACTTAAAAAAAAAAAAAAAGGGGGGGGGGGGTCCTCTTCCTCTGATACCAGTGTTCCATTCTGACACCTGTTGCCCCTAAGCCAAATGTTAGTAGATGTTGGGATCTTGCAGGCTAACTTTCCAGTGGAGGGGAAATCAGTGATGTGGAGTCTGAGTATATTTTGAGTGTAACTTGCTTTATTTGCATATATATGCCAGTCCTGAAATGAAAGGTCCAGACAACCTGCAGGGCAATCCCTTCTTCCTCAATGCCTCATTCCCAGAAAGCAACTCTGCCTCCAAATTTTACTTTAATTGGAGCCCAAGACAAGGCACAAACTTTGCTGCTGCTTTCACTGCTTATTCTCCAGAATCTTACATGTCTTCCAAGAAGCACACTAAGGGTGCGTCTACACTTAAAAATTAAGTCGACTTAAAGAGGCTTAAATTGACTTAATTTACTCTGTGTCTACACTGGGCTTTCCTTAATTCGCCTTAAGCTGCTCCTTATATTGAATTAAGAAAAAGTTAGTTCGAATTAATAATACCTCGTTTTAATTCAAACTAGTGCTTAAGTCGACTTTATTAAGTTGACTTAAACCAGTGGAGACGCAGAGTTAGCGCCTAGGTGGACCTTTTTAAGTTGACTTAAAACATGAAGTTGACTTAAGGTCAAAAAGGGGCCACATCTACACTTGAAAAGTTAAGTCCACTTCTGTTAAGTCAACTTAATAAGGTCCACTTTAAGTCAACTTAAAGTTGACCTTATTCAGTCGACTTTATAAAGTCGATTTAACTTTTCAAGTGTAGACACTACACAGCAACTAGACACCTGCAGCTGGCATTGCCAGCTGATTTGAGCTCATGGGGGTCCCACTGTGGGAGCTGTTTCATGGCTGTGTAGACATCTGGGCTCTGTGACCCTATGAGGTGGGAGTCGTCCCATAGCTTGGGCTTCCGTCTAAACCCAGAAATCCACGTAACAGTGAAACAGACCCACAGTCTGAGCTCGGCAATCCCAAATCAGCTGGCATGGAATAGCCAGGGGCTTTTCTTTGCTAAGTAGACACACCTTCTGAAAGGATTTAGAAGATTATGTGTAACAGTGCCAGCTGTTGACACTTGCTATATAAATATCATAGCATTCATTAATGGGTGTGTTTGCCCAGTGTGGATCACATTTTAATGGACAGGTTGCCTTATAGACACCTCTTCCTGTCTTTAATGGCCTCACCTAACCTCCCAGCAGTGGTCAAATAAGAATCTTGTGGCAATTACTCTCATGGAGAAGAAAGCACATATAAAGTTACGTTCATGGAGAAGAAATATTCAGAAAGCACTTCTTGTATTTTAGCTGCATTTCACATTGCATTTTAGGTTTCTGTAAGTTAATTATTCTGTCTAATTATGCTCTCCATTCTATTGGCCTTCACCTATCCTTTTCTTCTCCCCACACTGCTCTTGGTTTGATCTTATTTTTTCTGCATATTACCCTGTCATTTAATATGCTGTCCTGATCCTCTTCCCTTCCTGCTCACTTGGACATCTTCTACTGCATGATCATCTTCTTCTAGGTTTGACTAAGCATTTTTGTGCCATGGCGTCTGGTAGCTGTACTCCCAGTAGTGGCTATGATCAGGGTGGGTGGTTCTAGTATCTTCTCTCCTTCATTCTGAGGACCAGCATCTCCTAGCAGATGCAGCTAGGCTGCTCCTCCTCTTTTTAATTGTTTTTAAAGTCCTACGGGTTCTTCTTTTCAAGGAACAGCATGGATACCTCTAGAAACTGCTGGAAATGGTGTGCATATGTCCTGTAACAGTCTTGCCATCTGCAAACCACAAAGAAATGCTCAGAGAACCAAAGTTTGGAAATCACTGTTTCATATACATGGTGCAAAACACAATCTCTTACAGTAGAGACACAGCATTATATGGAGCAATGACTATAGAATACTGGACTGCTTTTTAATAAAAGCAGTTAAGATGGCATGTTTTATGCTGGGTGAGCATGTGTGCTGAATTAATTGGACACAGTTCATCCTTCATGGAGCTATTGTTTCAAGCTGCCTCCTGTCTCAGACAGACATTACTGCATTGGTTATCCTCCAGTCACATTGTCAAGCTTTTCCTTACAACCATAATGTTTAGAAATTTTTTTAATGAATACTGAGATTCTACCCCTCATCATATGACCTCCACATCCGAGACCCTATGCGTAGGTCTCATGCCTTCATCTGGGCAGTGAGTCCCAAAGCTGAGTGTTCCTCATTGAGAGTGTCCAGTTGACAACTCTGTAGATCTTGAAGCACTTAAGGATATTAATGAATCAAGGCTGGTAGACTGCAGGTAATTAGTAGTAGACCCATTATATGGCTGGGTAATCCAAAGCAGAGAGAGGTTCAGTGATTTTCCCAGCTTTATTCATTGACTCAGTGGTAACGGATCCAAAACTGAACCCAGAGGTCTTGGATCTACAAAACTCAGTCTTGCTTTAGGTCCCACTCCTACTCTTTCTTTAGCCAGACAATTTGTATATCCATAGATGCATGTAAGCCCATTGGGGTTTTAGAGTGCATGGTCCCTTTAAACCTTTGTTCCATGGAGAAAGCGCTGGTTGTTGCAGAAGGAGGGAGTGCTGTTAGGGGGTGGGTGCAGGCAAGAGACAGGGGTGGGTGGAGTTCCAGAGAGAAGAGCTGCAGTGAGATGCCCAGACAGAGATGAAGCAGCTGAGAAACTGCCCGGAGCCTGGGAGGGACAGAGTGGCTGAACAGGAACACCCAGGACTGGAGCCAGAAGGACCATCATGCCAGAGAGGAGTTGCCCAAGGACAAAGCAGAGCTGGACCCAGTATCCTGGAAGTCCAAAGCTGTGGGGCCGTGAGTTCTGGGGCCTGTCACTTTGCACTGGGAAGGAGGGAGGTTGTAGGTAGTTAAGTGGGTAGGGCATTGCTCTGTGGGTTTGCATGGAGCAAGAGAAGAGGGCACCAGAGGAGTTTGCTGGGGAAGTTCACTGATGCTGAAGACCATCAGGAGCACCTAAGGCTCACCACCGGATCAGAAGTTTGCCCAGCACTCCTGAATTCTGAGTGCGTGCTCTCATTGCTCGGGGTCTGCTCTTTCAGTCTGTAGCGCCACTCCCACTGCCCATGGGACCTTGTGCTGGACATAGACCTGTTTTACTGCTCCCCCTATCTTCCCTCTGTTGGGTTTCTCCATTCATTCTTCTGAAATAAATATTTCCCTTTCCTATATGCACTGTACTATCCGGGTGCTTGTGTTTGATCACTCCAGGGGGTTAAGAACAGATACCCTATGGGTGGAAGGGACTTTCCCTGCTGTGTTCCCTGCGCATGCCTTTTCTTGGCCAGAACTGCTTGCAGAGCGGACTCCAGCTTGGCCAGAAGGGCGCTATATGTGCATATTAATCTTTTATTCTGGAATGCAGCATCCTGCCTGGGACAGTAATGACATTAGGTCACTACAGGGCCACACTGAAGTCAAGATAGTGACATGCAGTTCCAGAGCTCTGTGTCCTGCTAACATTTATCTGAGACATTCAATCCTCCAAATGAAACCACGATTAACATTTTTACTTATAAATGTATATGAAACATTCCTTGAAGAAACAAAAATAATAATTTAAAGCTGCCACATTCTATAATCTTCTGTATGTCAGGTACAAATTTTTGCTATTCTTTGGGATCACCAGTTTTGTTGTCTTGAAGGTTAGAATGGGTTTATTTGTAAAAACAGATACGAGGCTAGACATATGCATTAGCTGTTGTATAGAATTTTCAAGGTTTTTTCCATGATGGTTGTTATAAAAAATGAATCCATGGGAACCATTTCCCTAAAGTGCACTTAACAATGCCAACAGACACTGCCTGCTAGGTTCACTGACAACTTCTTCTGTTGCTTAATGATGATTTCTTTTAATTTAACATTTTAATGAAAAATAATGTAGGAGTTAAAACTTTAAATGAGGGCAAGAGTACTTTTGTACTATAATTGGCATTGAACTTACCAATTAAATGTAATATGAATGAAAATGTTATGTATTTTTAATTGTATCTTCAATAAGTGAAAAATACAGTTTGTCTCTTAAATATACAATGAATTATTTAACTATTGGATTCAGTCCTGAATTTTATGGAGCTTAATTACTATGGGGGGAGAAAAAGACCATATAATTCCAAGAAAAAGCTGATCAAGATTAGATTTTGTTATATATTTTCTCTTTTTAAATTAAATATAAGTTTAACATCTTATCTGAAATTATATATCAGGCAAATAATTAACATTTTCATCTAAGTTGAAAAAAGTATAGAGGTGGGAAATATCTTATACTGAGCAGTTTCAGGATAGCTCTTGAAAATCTTGCTGGCATTCAGTTTATGAACCAATTGAAAGTACATATATGTGGGTGACTGTAATCATGAATTTAGGATGCCTTCCTTTGGAGGTTTCAGTTCTCTCTTTTGAACACACCCTGAACTTGATAGTAATACATATGGAAAAAAAAGGGGGGCGGGGGGGATGAGGTTACGTTCACCTCTTCATTCCCTATAGATATGATACATATTATACATACAGCAAATGGTATTATACCTGCAAGGTGAAGTATTGGGTTTTTGGGAGTGGGGATTTGCCTGTACATGTACAGGGAAAATTTCAAAGGGGTAGTTTGGGGTGCACAGCAGGAAAATAACATACTGCTCTCTGGCAATTCTGGAAATTGGAGGTATGTACCAGATCTCTGAACATATGGTTTTCTCTGCAGGCTCCCAGGCCTAGTTGGTACTCTTGCTCCAGCAGATTTCTCTTCTTTTTAGATGGCAGCTGAAGACTATGCACTGCTGTGCCCCAGGGCCAGCCTATGGGTTTTTGGCGCCCTAGGCAAACGATGACTTTGGTGCTCTCCACCCCCACATTCAATCTAGATGAAAATAACATATTAATATATATTTTTAAATAGAGAAAAATATTCACTTCTGTCAAATTTGGCACCCCTGAAAGCTGGTGCCCTAGGCAACTGCCTAGTTCACATATATAGTCACGTATATGGTCAGGTCGGTCCTGCTGTGCCCACTTGTTGCCAAATGCCAGATGTTTTTCCTACCCTGGGCTCCTGGCACTCAGCAGCAAGCCATACAGGGGCTATGTGGTAAACAATGGGTAATGGGAGGAACTCACAAAGAGCCAACCAGCCAAAGCATCTCAAAACCACAACTGGCTCAGATAGGTGTGGACAACCCTTCTCTTCAGTTTTATTTTACCTGTCTAAGTTGCTTGCAGGAAAAATCAGAAACAGAATGTACTCCAGATAAGAGCCACCCTGCAGAGAATTGCTACAGTACTTACGAAATGCAAAACCAGATCAGAAAACATCCTTTGATTCTAGTATCTCAGGACACTGAGCATCATCCTGCAAAAGGGTTATGCTGCAATATATAAGTCCCATTCTGTGATCTATTAATGGCACACAATATAGGGAACGGAGAGAGACAGCAAAGTGTCCAACAAATTAGGGTACTGTCCTAGGGTGAAATCTTGACCCCATTCAAATCAGAGGCAGTTTACTATTGACTTCATTGGGACCAGGATTTCACTCCTAATATTTTCTCAGGCCAGAGACAAATCAAGGATAACAATCAGGGATAACACCTACTGTACTCTATGTCCCCTGGCCACGTCAAATCAACCAATTCCATGAGTCAGCTCTTCCCTATTGAATTTGCACTCCAGTTGACCAAAAGAGTGATGTGAGTTTACCTCATGAAGGAAGTCAAGCAGAATGTCAATTTTAGGGAGGCCAGAGAAAAGAAAGCTCTATCACTATATGGAAATATCTGGCCAACAGTTTGTGCCAGAAACATGCTCATGTTAGCAGTGAGAATTCACAGATGCACTGTGTTTATTTGACATTGTGGTCTGGCTGCAAGGCCCCAGATCAGTACTGAAGAACAGTGGGGCCTCAGTAAGTCTAGCATTATTTGCATTTGGACATTTTTTGCCTTGGAGAAGGTGATGTATTTGGTGGCCTTCCTTTCCTTCGCATTCAGAATGTCCTGGAGGCAGCAGATTAACTGATGCCTATGGGGTCCCTCAAGAGAATCCAGCAGCTAGACTGTCCAAAGGCCTTAGTGGGATTGAGACAGGCAGGATTTTTGTGTGTTATCCTGTCTACATCACCTCAGAGCTCAGACTTTTGCCAGTTAACTTGCCCTTCAGGGAGGCAGAGGAAGGTCCTCTTTGGTTCATAGTCTGTATTAAGAATAATGATGCCTTCCCCCATCTCTGAACCAAGACCAATATCTCTCATCCACTTCCTCACTTACCTTGAGATACTGGTACTACAGTAGGTATTGTACTGTGGCCACCCTGCATAGCAAAACCTTTGAAGCACCATGCTCCTGACCCACTTGTCACCACCAGTGCTATCTCCAGTAATTGTCCTTCCATTTTTCTTTGTTTTTTTTCCTCGCCCAGCCCCACAAAACACATAGCATATGCTCTCTGTTTCTCTGACTATCCCAGTCATTCTGTGTCTCTGTCTCTTGCCTTCTTCATTACCAGCATTCTCTTTATGTTCAGAGGGGGCTCACTGGGCATATGATGAGTGGAGCAACCAATAAGTGATGTTTGTCTGCTGGCCCTGACCTGAGGAAGATAAAATCACGTGCTAACCATGCTGGGGCCTCAGGATATTTAAAAAAAATCCCAACCCAGTGTCAACTCCCTAACCTAGGCCCCTTTCTTGTGGGAGCATTCTCCCCCAAGAGCACACAGAGACCTTTGGTATGAACAACAAGCTCTTCTGAAAAATCTCACAAGTAGCCAAACACATGCTGAAGCCATTTCAGGGCCTGTGATGGGGTGTTCACCCACACTGGCAAAGAAGGGATTAAAAGAAGCCCAGGCAAGCTCTGCAGGGAGCTCTGCCAATCAGGGCCCAGTTGGCTCATATAAAATGTAGTTGCAGGACAGAGCATGGTCAGTTGCTGCAGGGAGCCCGTGGAGAATGAAATGGGGTTCTTGGTGTATTGCAAGAAGATACCACCTTAGACAAGGGAGCTGCTAGCAGGTACCTGGAAAGCTACAGAGAGCTCCTGGCTGTCTGCTAGGATTTTCAGGCATGAGGCCCTGAGAAAAGGGCAAAGAAAATGCTGGGGCCACAGGAAAATGGCTGAGGGAATTGAAGCAGTGCTGGAGAAGTTAAGGAGAGGCAACAGGAGGCTGCCATCTATAGGGTCCTGGGCTAGAACAAAGAGTATAATGGGCCTAAGTCCTCCCCATTCACCACTGGGGAAGTGGTTGGACTATAGAACTGGAAGATGCTTGCACAGATGGTGATGTGACCAGAAGGCCAAGTCCTGAGGTGGATGCTGCAGTACTTGGGCTGAGGCAGACCTGCAGGCGGAGACGAGACCACCAGGAGAGGATGCGCAGACTGACCGAGCTAATCCCCAAGACAGTCAGCAGGAGGCACAACTCTGGTGAGTGAACCTTGTCTCAGGGGCCCTGATGAGCTCTTGAAAATTCCAGGCTGTCCAGCATTTCAGGGTTAATCATTTCAAGAAAAAGAACCAACCCTAATCTCATATAATTGTTTGTTTTGGCATATCGCAAAGAGGTAATTTTGTATCTTGCAGTCTGTTGCTAGCATCACAACGTAATGTGGTGCTACTGAGTCTCTTGTCGTGCAAACAACTTTTGAAAAGATAAAACGGTATGTCTCAAAAGAAGAAAAATACCTGAAATTCAGTATATTTTGGTGATCCTTTATAATATTAAGTTGGATAAGTTGGATATTAAGACTATTTTATCATAGGTTTCCTGCACTACTACACCAATCCCTTCAATAACAATAAATCCTTGTCATGCCCTGAAGGATACTTTTATTATTGAAGCTGGGAGCTATGCAATAAGATCTGTAAGGATTTAAGAGACAATTGGCAACTGAGCCAATGGACTAAATATTATCTTGCAAGGTGGAAAGAAGAGGTGAGTGGATGTGGATGCAAGCAGTCAAGACTTGCTTTCCATGCAGATCTGAAATTATTTTTGTATTTTATGCATGAAAATGTACAGTTCACTCTGGAACAGGTGATGGGTCCATCAATTTATTTGCTGCATTTCCTGCGTAGGAATGGGAGGGGTAGGCTATCTGGGCGAAAAAGATGCAACAGCAGAGAGAGGGGGGAAGAAGATACATTTTTTCCTGTGATGAGAATTGTCCTTGTATAATAAAGGGAGTAGCACCAACAATCTCTGGTATAAATGTAGAAAAGGTTTGTATTAAATGAAAGCCCCCTTTTCCTGGCCTTGCCTATATTTTTAGCTTTCTCCTTTCCAATTTCTCTTTCCCATTAATTTATATGAGGACACTCCAGAACTTTTTTCCCCGACATCTCCTCTTTGCTCATATTTGTGGTGATTGAGAAAAATAGGACCCAATTCTGAGCCATTCTCAGATTTTCTTGTCTGTAATTTACACTCCTTTTCTGCTTTGTGTCATCTTTACTCTTCCTGTCTTCCAGATCCATGCTCTCTTTTCATTCACAGTACCTTATGTAGGTCTTACCTTCTTAGCTCATACTCCCATTCTGTGTTAGCCTCCTTTCCCTACAGTTGTAACTGTTGGTTTTTTGCTATACCTTTCCAAGGGACTGCCAATCTGCAGAGATAACTGCCATTTTGTGAAGAAGAGTGCATGCAGTATCTGACAAAAGAGAATCGCACTGCACTATCTCTTTACTTTATTTTGTTCTGTTTTGTTTCGTTGTTTCCCTAAATTAAAATAAGATATCCAGACAGAGTACATGGTTGCGTTCTGTGTATGAAAAAATGACCATACTCACTCATTTCTTTTAACATTCCTTTTATTCCTTCCTCCTTTGACTTTCCTGTGAGTCAAAGTGTTACTTCTGTTTTTTCTCCCTTTTGTAGTGATGAATGAACTTTAAGTTTCCAACATTTAAATGCTTTTTGAACCCTCCTACCATATTATGTCTGGAAAAGTCATGAGAAAGGGCTTTCTTAGAAGATGTCTTGTACTTTCTTCTACTAGCAGGGAAGCATATTAAAGACAGTCTAGCTTGAGTGTTTTGGCATTTCCATTCCTGAACCTCTTGGAAAAGGGAAGTCTAGCATCCAATAAAAATGGGAAATAATGAAGTGAAGAGGACTGTACTCCAAACTTGTCCCCCACAAAAAGTTCACTTTGAGTTAAGGGCAAAGATCAAGGTAAATTATTAGGCTTTCAGAAAAGACCAATCAGTCCCTCGTTGCCTATTACTTTTTTCTTTATTTGCATTGCAGTAGTGCCTAGAAGTCCCAAACATGGACCAGGACCCAATTGTGCTAGGCACTGTACAAATATATAAAAAAGACGGTGTCTGCCCCCAAAGATTTTACAATCTAAGTAAAGTTACCTGTTGTTTTGTTTGACCTTGCCTACTGCCGTCCACGCTTTTCTGAGCCGTGCATTATTCACCCCTATTGCTCTCTGTTCAATTAGTTCAAGACTGAAATGAGTTTTGCTTTACTACTCACATACAGAAGAGTACCATGGGATGCTCCAGTGCCAAGTGTGGACAGTTAACCAGATGCTGATAGGGAAGCAGGGGATACATTACTACTAGACAGAACCAAAAAATAAGGTCCCCATGTGTTTGCTAGCACTCCCATACTGCCCCACTTCGAACTGAAGTGGTGGGTTCATTTAGAAATGAGGTTCCTGATGAAAACTAATCCATGACACCAAGTTGTACAAGGCAAAAAATGTGTTTAACCCTTGCTTTATTTGATAGCCATTTGCTTACCCTGTTTTATTTATAGTGATTATTTTAAAAACTGATGACAGCTGACATTAGGTACCAAAACAATTGATTATAAAAGTCCACTGACATTTTGACAGGTGACAGGGTGACAGGAATATATTGCCTGTGTTTAAACCGTCTTGCTGGAATAAATCACTGTTGATGCCAAAATTCACCTTTGGCCCTTTACAACTGACTTCTAAACAGTGGATGGGAATGATGTTTACTTAAGCAAGAAGCAGTTTTTTGTAGCAGACTTTAATCCTCTTCTGACTCTTCCCTGGAAAGGTTCTTTAAGCAATAAGTCTCAAGAAATTAAAGCTTTAATGAATGGTTTATCCTCATTTTTAGTAGCAACTGAATTTTCAAAGGAATTTCTCTCCTCTTTTAATGTGACATAAAAAAGAAGTTTAAATAATAAAAAGCACACTGATTTAAAAAGAATCAGGGGGAATGAGTAGAATTCATGCAATATTTAGGATATATTTTTCTAGCTTTTCTCTCTCACCCCCCATCCCTTGAAAAGCTACTAGCTGCCTCTGAAAGGACCAAATGCCGGGCCTTTCCATATGCTTCTGATTTGCCATATGAATACGAAGGTGCATAATCAAAAATACAGTCTACAATTTCTAATCCGTTCAGCCCAATCCTGCTGTTTTGCACAAGTGATTCGTTGTTGGCATTTTGCACGAGTAGAGACCTCAGGACTGATCCCCTCATTTCCTCTGTGTGTTTGTTGCTCTTAGTCTAAATACATTCAGAGGAAACATGGGAAGAATTTCTTGATACTTAACCACATATCTGCAAAATCTTTTTTTCTAGAACTTGGGCTGGATTCTCTAATCAGAATCCCCAGTCCCTTTGTACCTCTTAGAATGCACAAAGCATCTGGAAACTGGCTCTAGCTTGTTGGTGCATGTGTGTGAGGTGTGAGTCTTCTGCTTTCCATTCCATTCTCCAGCTGAAAGGCAGGCAGGCAATGGATGTGGTCAGTACTTTTTTGTGTATTTAAAAAAAAAATAGGTGCCGGTACTCATATCTTGATAGTAAATTTGAAAAATGCCTCTCCCACCCCTCTTCTTCCTGTGCCATCCCTCTTCTTCCAGCGATGTGCTCCTTTCCCCTGCTGAACCCATCCCCACAGCTGGGCAGCGGGGCCAGCAAAAAAGCTGCCGGTACTCTGTACCCCTGCGTACCATCACAAAAAAGTACTGGGTGTGGTGTACAATTCACGGAGGACCCTACGTAAGTGTCACAAGTTAGAGCTGCCAATAAGCAGTAAGCTCTAGCTCTCCTTGTGGCTGGGGCTGATACCCAAATCCAGGGAATACCCTGACACCCCCACTGCTCTCTGGGGTGTAGTTGCACTCTGGTGCAAGAGAGACGTAAGCTCTTTTTACCAATTATTACTAAAATAAAGATAGAAGAAAATCTCTGTCCAAGATTGAGTGGTCCCAGTTCACCATTGCCTTACAATGTATGCAGTCATAATAATTTCCACCAATACCAAAGGGGTTTAATACTGCCACCCTAAATCATCAATCTTCCCTCCCCACTTTGAACAGTGTAAATGACTATACACGGTGCAAGGTGATAGTGAATGAGGTTGCAAAGGATCAAGTCTAAGGCCAGAAGAACTCTCCCAGACATAGGCCATAGAACTCCTCCCAAATAATTCCTAGAGCAGATCTCTTGAAGAAACACCTAATCTTGATTTTAAAAAGATAAGTGATGGAGAATCCATGTGACCCTTTTTAAGTTTTTCCAGTGGTTAGTTACTCTCACCATTAAAAATATGTCTTATTTCCATTTGGAATTTGTCTAACTCCAGTTTCATTCCTTTAAATCATGTTGTTATACTTTATCCTGCTAGGTCCAGGGAGCCCAAGACTTTTTCAAGTTGACAAATATTAATGTACATTTCTCACCTCTGGTGGGGCAGATAGCCCATTCCAGCAGAGAAGGAGTTAATGGAGCCCTGGAGAGGCTGCAGGGAAAACAGCCAATCAGAAGGTCATAAGGGGAAGCAACCAATCAGGGTGAGGCAGGCCCATATAAGAAGGGCTGCCAGCCTGCAGGGTGAAGCAGACAAGCATTCTGGAGGGAGCAGTGACTGAGTCCAGGGGAGGGGCAGCTGTGAGCCCTGAAGCAAGGGCTGGGGTGCATTGCAAGGCTGGCTGCAGGGGAGGTCTAGTTGCAGGGCCCTGGAGTAAGGCCTGGACAGACACAGCAGGGCTGTCTCCAGACAGGGAGCAGATGGGCCCTGAAATAAGGATCTGACTCTGGGCTGCTGTGGCTACTGACATATGTGATTAATGATTGCTGAAGCCCTCCCCTAACCCCCCACTCCCCACCCCCGGAAGGGGGCGGAGCAGGGACAGAGTCACAGCTGGAGGGCTGTGCTGTTAGTTGGACACTGTGACTGAGGGAAGATGTGAATCTAGGAAGGAGAAAGGATGGGTGATGCATCACCCGAAGAGTGCTCAGTGGCCCCCAGAGCAATTCCCTGGGACTTCCAGCAGGATGTGCCGTGTTCAGGAGTAAGGATCCATCACATCCCCCTTTTCCCCAGTATGTTTTTTCTCTTTGAATACAGGGACAGGTTTGGTTGAGAGATCACATCACATGAACATCAACAAATACTTCAGGTTCTCTAATATCTGCTCCATGATATCCCATCTATTTCTCTGGAACAAAGCTCTCCATGGCTGTCTGATATTTTTGTAAAGCTCTAGGAAAAATCCCCATCTGGTTCTTGTTATATATCAGTACACAGGGCATGTTTATTAAAAATGGCTTGGCATTTACGCTTTTCCATTGGCACTAATATGCCCCATGTCAGGCTACATCAGACTGTTACATCACATGACATGATGTAACTTGACATGACCTGATATAGCACAATGCATGTGTCTCCTTACATCAAAGATTTACAGAAATATAGCTTAATAAGGGGTAATTATGCACAAAACGTGAATACTTTCCTGCTGCCTCTGATTAGAGGCAGGTAGCATGTGTTCGGCTTCTGGCACCTATTTAATTTTGATTTGGTCTCAGTAAACCTCTGCCTTCTTGTTCTTCAGGGCTTACATAAATACACATCTTCTGCCAGGTCAAATAGCACTTTTTATCATTCTTCCTTGTACATATGCTGAAAATGTAGTAATGAAACAGTTCAGCCATTTTGCCACCATAAGTGATTCAGTTTCTCATTCTTCCCTATAATATTCTAATTTTCTCCTTCCCTCATCTTTTGATTTGTGGTATTGGGGAGAATTGTATTTAGCATGGCTTTCAATATCTATTTTCACAGTTCCTCTTTGCATTTCTAATGCCCTTCTTTATCTGTTCTGCCATCTTCTTGTAATCTCTCTGGTATTCAATACTTAATTTAAAAAGTTCCTGTAGTATGGTTGAATGACTGCTTTTGAAACTCAATCAGTAGAATTCTTCTCAGATTTTTGTACTTATCCTGATGAATGCTTACTTAACTGATGATTCAAGAAGTGAAGAGGTTAAAGAGCTGCTGTGATGAAGCCTTTTAGAGAAACTCTTAAAAACATTTTTTGTTACAAGACAATACTGCTGAGAGATCCCATTACCTGAAGGGATCTTTCCTGTTTTTAATTTACAAGGGATGTTTTCATGAAAACAGGATCTTTGTTTCTTGACAGTGCATATTCTTCTGCTGAAGTCATATTCCCATCTTTATGACATCATGCATTTCCCCAAGAACCAGCTGTGACATCATGTAGCAAGAACAAATGAACATTAAAGAAACAATCCTAAGGCTCCTGGCTTTACTTGTAGAATCAAAGGGCCAGATTTCAAGCAGGTATTAATTCACATAGCCCCTCTGAAGTCATTGGAGCTATGCTGATCACTTTAGCTGAGAATCTGGCCCAAATCCTGGCTAGCTAAATCTGAATGTTTTAGCTTTCTCTGCAAGGATGCATTATTTAACAATAACTAAGATTGTGCTGGTGAGTGTATGTGTCTGTTTCTCTTTTTCTTTATCTTTGTACTGACTGAGCACTTCACAATATTAAGGAGGTTGGGTGCTGTTACCAAAAAGAGCATAGTAGGTGCCTAAATAGATAAAACTAGGGTTACTAATTCATTTAGATGCTTTTGAAAAATCTGGCCTATTGCTGTGTATTTATTTAGGGCATTCATCTCTCCAAAACTGTTTTCTCTATGGGAGAGTCCTAATCTAGTGGTGTGCTGTAACACTTCATTTCTCGTCTGATTTGACTGAGGTTTTAGCTGGCTTCTTGCAAGAATCATATAGCTTAACCTATCTAATTTCTCTAATCTGTTCATTTAAACATGCCCTTCATGTTATTTTAGTGATATTTACCTAGATGACTTCAAGATCACTCCTGATGAAGGTGGAGTGGGGGGGGGGAGGAGGGTAAACTCAAGTTCTCATAACTACCATGTAATCACTGGGCTTGAATTAGATGGCTGCCGATTCAACAGATTGAGGAGGGTACATTCTGGTTCTAATTTCAAGATTAAATTAGATGCCAATGGGATAAGAATCATGGCTATGCGATGGCCTGAACATCACTTCCCCCATCTGGAATGTATGGTTTCCTTGATGTAGCCAGTCAGAAGGGCTTGTTTAATTGGTTTGCCTGTTGAAACCGAAGGAAGCTATAGTAGAAAAGACTGCTATTATGGAACCTATGTGAATAAAGACATTTCTTTCAAGATATGTCATTGTGGTTGGGTATGCAGACATGAACAAACAGGACTGCTCCCTGCCATAAATGACAAGTTTCTTTAATAATGAAAGAACAGGATCATGGGAATTGCCAGGCTGGATCAGATCTATGGTCCATCTAGTTCAATGTCCAATCACCAGTAGGGGCTATGACGAGAAGCTTCAAAAGAAGATTCAAACAGCTCCACAGTAGGAAGATGTGGGGTAATTTGTTCTCCTCATGAAGATCTTCTAATTCTTAATGGTTCGATTAGCTTAAAACCTGAAATATGAGGTTTTAATCTCCCTCCCAACCCTTCTTTGCAGCATTAACTATTATGAATTGATATTCATATCTATATAAACATCCACACACACGCACCCTTTAAATCTAGCTAAAACCAGTTATGTTGAAGCTAATATATTTCAGCTAGGGCTACACAGAGATTTTTGGGAGTCTAGGGCAAAATCAGAAATCTGTGAGCCCCCTCCCCCTTTGAAAAAAAAACAATTACCACTTGAGGGGAGAGCCGATGAGATGCATTGCTAAGCAAGCCCACACTGTACTCAACCCACTGAGTGGCTGGGCCTGATTCCTTGCTCCAAGTATTGTGACCTAGATGTTGAACAGAAGGACCCATTTCAATGAATGGCATTGTGATGCCGCATGCCAGATCACAGCACCATTCCGATTAGTGGCCCTTTCAAATAGAGGAATGGGACAAACTGAGCCTTTTGGCCCTTTAGGCAACCCTTATTTCAGGGGTACCTAGGGCAAGCAAAAGAATCATCATTGTCACCTTCTCACAGAAACAATTCCTTGTTGTTATTTTCATCAATTGCTCTGGGGTGACATCAAAAGGAAAAGTGTAGCGTTTATAATAGGAATTATGAATGCAAACATTAATTGCATGCAATGTATATGCACTGTGTGTGAATAGGAGAGAGAGCAAGATAGATATTTCTTAAACTGTTTAGATTTATTTTAAAATATCACCATTTTTCTGCTTTATGAATTTTAAATAAACCCTAAAATTAGTACTTGGTAACACATAAAAATTAAAGAACTAAAAAGAGTATTTATAGTTGATTGATTGAATTCTTTAAAAATATTGTGTAAATTTAGTTGACATGGATTTATATTGACTTTTGGCGTCTCTAGATGATTATTTTATCTTTCAATTTTGTTTTACTTGTTCTGTGCCTTATTCTTTCTTCTTCAAAACATACTTCAAGGCTTCAGAAGTTGTGTCTGTTATTCTTCTCTCATATCAGGAAAAATGGTTAGTAACATATTATCATTTCAATGTGGGGATGTCACAAACTTCTCTGTAACTAGAAAATGAATTTGAAGAAAGTTCTAGCAAAATTATTCTAATCTAGCACAGTTTAGCAATCTGAAATTCCTTAATCTCTTGTTTTTCTATACTAATTTCAGTGATTCTTCTAATCCTCTTGGTCTATCATGTTCCCTACTGTACAGCAAAAGGAAAACATCTTCTAAAGTAAGCTCCTAGCCTATTCTTCATTCAAACTGAAGTATTAAAACTACTCAACACAATTGAAAATACATAAAGCTTGCAGAAGACATTCAAAGGTGAATCATGAATTTAAATTCCACTTTCAAAAGAAACAGAAGCTCCTTGTAGTAGGCTATCCCATCTGAAAGCCTTCATTTGAAACACCAGGTTAAGAGCTGTAGAGACTTTTGTTGTGGTTTCTGAAGTGTAACATAACTATTCAAAAGTATATACGTCTCAAATAATGAATACATTATATTTTAGATCATCTTTACCTCAAGTCAAATGATGGGGTAACCCACTACCAGAGATTAGAAACAATAATAAAGCAAACAGAGTCCTGTGACACTTTTAAAGACTAACATTTATTTATCGCATGAGTTTTCATGGGAGAAAATCCCACTTCGTCAGATGCTTTGAAGATGGGAAATTTACAGAATAGGAGGAAATTAAATGCAGGGGAGTGTATGACATAGGATCAAGTCAGGCTGTAACAGCAAATCAAAATAGATGTTAGGATTCAAACACTGGGGAACAGCACATAGAGGAAGGTGAGGTCAAATCACCTGTTGTAATGAGAGAAAAATCCATAGTCCCTGTTTAACCCCAAGGCAAGTGAATCAAATTTGCATATAAATTCGAGTTCTGCCGTTTCTCTTTGAAGCTGTGATTTGTTATTCATCTGTTTCAGCACAGCTCTTAGCAAGTCGTCAATGGAGTGAGCAGAGAGACTGAAGTGCTCCCCTATTGATTTTTGAGTATTGCAATTTCTGATGTCAGATTTGTGTCCATTTATTCTTTGCACAGAGACTGTTAAAGACTGAAGAGTAGTGTGTGGAGAACAGTCTTGAATTGAAAGGGATAGGGAGCAGATAACCTAACAGGCATCTTCCTTCTACAGTTCCTATACTCATTACAGTCTCTAATATATTTCTGGTCTCCAAACTTCAGTCACAGGAAATGCCATTTGCTCATTTTCCTTTAAATATCACTTATTCTGTGATGCCCAAATCTAGGGAACCAAAACTACCCAGATGATATCTTGTTTATCTGTATAATGCTGGTGTGTGAAGAGTACCAGTGAGGAATCAAGTCCCACTGTGCTAGATGCTTACTTATTTAACTGTACTGTTGCAGCTGCAATGCTGTATGATTTCTGACGTAGTTATTCTATGCCAATTATGAGAGAAGCCTTCTGCCAGCATAATTAAACCACTCCTAACAAGCAGTGGCAGCTACGTCAGTGGAAGACATTCTCCCACCAACACACTGTCCGCACCAGCGGTTTTGTCAGTGAAACTTATGTCAGTCAAGGGGAGTATTTTTTTCATCCCCCTGACCAACAAAAGTTTAACTGATTAAAAATGCTCATGTAGACAAAGCCTTAGAATACAAGAGACCGTCTTCATTTGGAATCTTGTACAAGCCCAAGCACATAGTCAGAGTTAACAAGTAATGGCAAGAATTATTTTCTACTTGCAAATATGCTTGTAATTTATAATCAACAATTATATAATGAATTCATCCCCAACAGCATCCTTCTTTGGGACAGTTTATCAAATAGAAAGACATGCACATTGTTTTCCTCAAGTGTTAATCAATAACTGAAACTGATATTTAATGCTTACCTGGTTTCAAAGGAAAATGAATTGCTTTAGTGATAATTATTGAGTCTCTATATTTAGAAAGAACAGCACTCCATAGTCGTCATATGGTGCTATTACCTGTGTACCATATATCTTCATTTCAGAAACTATGACTTTTATTAAATTTAATTACTTCTGTCTCAATGTTTTATTCTGCGTGTGGATTCAGAATGAGGGCAGCCTTATAAGATGTCTCTTGTGTGTACCACTGAAGTCAATAGGAATTTGGCCTTGGACTTCAGAAGAGGTAGTATCAGGAATTGGGAATGTCCATTGAAATGGTTTGTGAGCTCTCAATAGACACTCACTGTGTTCCAGAAGCCATTCAGGGCATCAGTGTGTTTATGTTGCTAGGCCGCACAGTGGGGTGTAGATATTTAGTCAATGTGGTTGTCTGACTCTACCATACCCATTTGGTTCCATCATATAATGCATATATTAAAAAGCAAAAGACAGAACATAAGATAAACTATCAATTTTTATTATATTTTTCAGTTTTTTCATTAGAAAATACTACATGAAAACTTTGCCTCAAATTAATATTTTGTAGCAAAACAAACATTTGCCTTAAAATGTCTCTTTGGGCGAGCTTTTGGAAACTGAAGAATCCCAGTTTTCCACTTTAACTTTTAGAATTTTTGGTTCACCCTCCCACCCCTTCTATCCCTTTTGTATCCTCCTTTACCCCAATACATTTTTTCTCTAGAAAAAGAGGGTGAAAAATTAAAAAGTGGATGAGGAGAGCCCACATTTCACACTTCTTTGTTTTCCAGCTGGAAAGGATTGAATCAACTCTGGGATGATAGAGCTGGAGGAGGCATTGGGGGTGGTAGGATGTCATAGATATGGATAATTTGGGGGTTAGGAAAGGCCCACGTGGAGGGATGAGAGCTTGTAGATGGTGGTGAGTGAGATTAGATGGTGGCCAGAGAGGGAATTCAGTGTGAAAATAACATCAAGTAAGTAGCCACCTGGGGGAGTGGGAGAATAATAGCTGGAAATAATAAAAATATGCGATGAGGAGACAAACAACAGATGGGTTCCACTCCTCTTCCCTCACCATTGTTTGCACCACGACCATTTCTCCCATCACTCAGGCCTGCAGTTCAGAGATTATTTATAACTCTTATGTGTGTATAAGCCCACACATTCTGGATATATCCATATTATCCTGTGGCTTTCTCCTCAACATCACTCAAATCTGTACCATAGTCAGATCTCTTATTCAGGCCTCTACTGCTGCAATGACCTCTTGCTGGCTTCCCAAACACATACATTGATCCCCTTCAGTCCAACCAAAATGTAGCAACTAACATTTTTCTTTTTACCTGTTGACTTAATCATCTGTTTTTTCCTTCTTTGAATCCCTCCAATGGCTTCCCATCTGCTTACGTATTGGGCTTAAATCCCTTGCCACTACCTTCAAAATTTTCTTCTCCCCTTGCTCAGCTTTGCTTTGTTCCACCATTCGACTAATTAAGGATGTTACCAGGTATTTGCTCATTTCCCCCAAAATACGAAATATCAACAAGCCTATCAGGAAAGGAGAGTGAGCAGCAGTATAACCAATAGTACGTTAGTAACACAAGCTAATTTTCTTGCAACCATATTGTGCCTTATAGTACATCACAATTTATTCTTTTATGTGTAGCACCATTAATCCCATTAGGCAAATGAACTTACTGTTTGATGTCAAGCATAGTTCTTTGTGATAGAACACAGAATATCATAAGTTTTGATCTATTACAAACCTCTTTTGGATATTATTGTGCCACCTTTTTATTCAAAGTACCAGCCATTGAGTGTAAAATATCTGTGAAGGGATTTTCTCTCTAGTCATGGTGAGTATGGCAGTATATTGACCATTTTCCCCTTTCTCTTTTCTTTGTTTCATCATCCTGCAATTCTTCACACTCTTAGCAAAGAGTAAGACATTACCAAAATGTTGATTCTCAAACACTCTGCTTTTGAAAAACCCCACACTGCTGCTGCTGTAATCAGCAGTTTCACTTATTTGAAGCAGACACACTGTGGAATATGGATTCTTTCTGGTGCTGCAGCTGGGAATCAGGACATCCAGAAAGTTGTTGTCCAGGAAAACAGCAGTAATGAACGAAATGCAACTGTAATGAGCAAAATACAGTACAGATACCACTATCATCAGTGACCTAGCATATGTGGGACAAGGAGAATAGAATTTCTGTGGTCCTGGCTAGTGACTAAAATGTGAAACTAAAATTAAAAAAAAACCCACTTTAAGAAGCTTTCTAGCTCTTTCCAGTAAATGATATTGGTTTCTGTATGCACAAGCTCATTGTAGTATGAGGACATAAAAACAAAGAGCCATGCTTTAAGCAGCAAGTACAGACCCTCTAAACCAGGACACATTTCTATTTTGTTTGCCTGAGGAATTGACCCAAATAAGGGCAGGACACAAAACTCATTCTGCTCAATGGGAATTGTTCCCTGGGTTTCATCAGTAGGCTTTGGATCAGACCCTCTAATTCTGTGGAGGTTGGGTTGGTTTGTGGGGGTTTTTGGAGGGAAGAGGAGATTCCCTAACGAAATTTCATCAGCAGAAAACAGTTGGTAGACTGTGGCTTTTCACTGGCACGATGCACTCTAATTTAAAATTCAGCAGTTTGAATAGATTGGTGATTAACTGTGTATGCTCAGTTGGTTTCATTATGCATATTAAAATAATATGAAGTACTACAATGATAAATACTCTGTCCTTTGAGAGAGATCCTTATAATGCACTTTTCAGAACTGATGAATAGAGCTTGCACTTCTTGACATCAGTCTCCTTCCGAGTCTGAGTTATGAGTTACACTGTTGAATTCAGCATAGGGCCATCTTCTGGTCAGTGCTCTGTCATAAATATATTATGACTGTTTATACTTTTATAATTATAACACTATATGTAATTGTATTATAAAGGAAAATGTGTAGTAGATGTGTTTATTATAGGTGCCATCAATTATAACTAAATTATGTGGTGAGTGCATGTATCACTGATTTAAAAAAGTTGAATGCTTTGCAGTATTGTTATAAATAAAGACATATGTTCCCATGTCTATTGATACCACTCTATCTCATTATCTTATTCAGAATCTTGGCGCTCTCTGAATTTTGGCTAATGCTTTTCTTGTGCACAAGTCGAAGAGCCAACCAGGATCTAAAAAGTACTGGTGGTAAATGTTCTTTTCCCTAGCCTTGCCTTTTCCTGTTATATCCAACCAATCAGGAAGGGTCAGTGTTCCTTAAAAAAAAAAAAGTATTAGTTCATGTGTGTAACAATGCAAATAAAAATTTGCAGACAAATGACTTACAGTATTTTTCTACTCCACTTGGTCTCCACTATTCTTAACTATCTATAAGTGCTTAAATTAATAGAGTGTAGTTAACTAAATGAATTGAATTAGACTGGCGTATTAAGAAAAAATGCATTTACTGATTTTAAACTGTTGTTGGAAGCTTTTAGAAGGGCAAGAAGGTGTCAGTCACAATCCATTAACCCTCTTTATCATCCACTGAAGATGTCTCTAAGCGCAAAACTATTTTCAGTCGCTACTAATGTGCCCAGAACTGATACAGTATATTGTATTTAATTTTCACACAACGTTATGTAGTAGTGTTTTCTGTTTGTGAAATCAGTGGTGGATGATCTTGCAAGATTGCCAAGCCAGGCAATATCATGGCTACTCATATTACTTGAGCTACACTATCTACTTCTACATCACAACACAGCTTTGTCTAAGGAATATGCATTGTGTACAGGCATTTTTCCAGTCACATATGGTAGTTATAACTCTTAGTATTCCTCTATTTCCAGTTGATTCTTAAGAAATAGACCAGTGGTTCTCAACCACTGTATTGGGACACATTACTGTGTCACCACACAGTGGTAAGTATGTCGTGGAGAGCTGGGGAGATGGCTGGATTTGGCCTGGATGGAGTGGATTAGTGTGTCCTGTAGAGTCGCAATATACTGCCAAGTGTGTCGTGACCCACAAAAGGTTGAGAACCACTGAATTAGACCATTACAGTGTGGGAAAATGTTTGCTCTAAGAGGAGTAGCCATGCCTCGTACTTTAACAAACTTAATATTGTAATTCCTTCCCAATTGCTGGTGCACGGTGGTGGGTGTTAGAAGTCAATTCAGCTGTACTTCTTGAGGATGTATATATTCAGTTGTCTGAAGGGAGTAGCCAGTAAGGTCTTATATAGGAGGCTAGTTTCAAGATAACATAGTCATTTAAACTAGGTAACAAGGTTATTTTAAGCTAGTAAATTTTTTGCCTTTAGCTCAGGAAATGCCTACTAATACAGAAACTGGAAACTGGAAAACTCCTCAAGTTACTATTTAAAGAAAAGCCAAGAAAAAGTACCACGTTAGTGATAAGCATACAACACAGAGAGACATTCGTTTAGCTCCATTCATGATCAGACTCTTTCATCTTGCTGGTTTTGCTTACTTGTCTCTTGCGCCTTCACTTTGTGTGTTTTACTGTTTTCCATTTCTCTGCATCTGCTTTCAACATCAGCCTGTGTGCTTTATGTCCAGGTGCTGGGGGTGGCATAGAGCCACACTGTCTCAGCATGGAGATCCACAGGGGCTTGAGGAGAGGCGATGTAGTATACTTGCATTGCCTCCTTTAGGAAGCCCCTCCTGGATTGGTTTACACCTGGGAGGTGGAGGATAAGCTATCAGGAAGCAGTCAATGAGCAAGCTTCTTCAAATGCAGCTACTGCAATTATCACAGACTTATATGGGAGTAAGAATCAAGAAACTCCTGGGACTCAGAAAAGAGACAGAGACTTAGTTCTCAGCCTTTGCCATCTTTTCCTCCCCTCCCGTCCATTCTCCTTTTGCCCCTCCTTTAGGGCTCTGACCCTTTTCTCTTCCTGTTTATCTCCTTTCATTTCCTCCTTTTTTTTCTTCTTCCTTAAGAAGTTATAATTCAGTCTGCTACCTCAGCCTGTCATCTGTAGAAAAGCTTTGCTTGAGCCTTACCCAGCATGTCTGGGTGGTCAGCTGTCTTGGTAGCTGTTACTCTCCATCACTCACTTCCTGTTCTCCTGCATTCGTATGCCCACAAGTCATTGTCTACTAGCAGCCATTAAGAATCCAAAATAATTTAAACAAGCATCCCCTTCTGCCCCCATCTCTCTCTCTCTCTGAATCACATCCCTATGTAATATTGAAAGAGATCCCGAAGTAGGAAGCTTGAGTTCTTCTGTGCTGCCTGTTGGGAATCAAATCCCAGAAGGTAGCACTGAACTGTAAGTTTCAAAGATGATCACACAATATCAGTGGTCAGTAATCAGAATCTACTGAGAATGTGTGTCTGAATAAAGGTATGGAAACAGCAAAATCTGTGCTTTATCATCAGAAAAATAAATTTGCAATAGTCCATAAAATCAGCAAATTTGTTTCTTTCAGCAGTCATTTGTGTGGTTAATGATGGTGATTGTCTGTTACGGGAGCAGCTGTAATCCTGATGAAGGCCCCATCATTCTACGTACACAAAGTACAGGACAGAACACTGGACTGGGACTCAGTTGAGCTAGGTTCTGTTCATGGATGTGCCAGTAGCCTGGTGGGTGACTTTGGCCAGCTATTTCTCCTCCCCATACCGCAATAAAAGGGTCATATAATGATAGAGGCTTTCTTGTAAAGGACTTGGAGATCTATTGATGAAAACCACTTGATAAGAGCTAGGTAATATCATTTGAAAAATCCCTGGAGAATTTACAGTCCAAGTAGATGAGACTGTGCACTGAACAAGGCAGGGTCTTGAGGTATGTGATCATCTAATTAATACTATAATGATGCATGCACACAAGGGGTTTGAACTAAGCTTGCACAGGCAGCCTTCCTTGTGGCATTTTCTAACTTTCGAGTGCTTCACTCTGCAACCTTGGCACCATATATTTAACATAAATTTGTATGCAGCTAACTTATTGTAGCTGGGGAAGGGTGGGGAAAGACTGGTGCTGTTACGCTATCCCACCCGTCCTGCATCCTCAAAGCCCTCATTGCCAAAAATGATGGCTCCCCAGGGAGTGCTTTGTGATGGTTTGAATATGTATAACTTTTTTAGCTAGAAGTGTATGTCGCAAGCTGATCAGAGGAAAACCTTTTCAACTAGCCAACAAAACGGACTGTACCTCAATTCAGGGATCCGCAACCTTTGTCTATCCCTATACCAGCCCCTTCTCCCTGACCCCCAGCCGGTGCTGGCAGCCATTTAAAAATTCAGCGGCAGCTACAACTGCAGGGGGAGGGGGGACCGGGCTTCCCAGGCATTCCACTGAAAGGAGCCGCTCATGCAAAGAAATCACCCGGAGTGGCTCCTCTCTGTGGTATGCCTTGGGAAAGGGGTCCCCAGGCAGGCCACAGAAAGAAGCTGCCTGGAGTGGCTTTTGGTAGCAGGAGCAGCAATTTCTGTGGTGCTGTGTGCTGCTCCAAAGGGGCTCGAGTGCCACTGTCGGCAGACATGCCGGGGGGTTGGCTACCCCGTCTCAATCACTATCTCTCAATCATTTTAAAAAGAAAAAGCCAAACACACATACTATCTAACTGGCCCATCATTCATTTCCCGTGCTTCATAGACCCCTCAGCTGAATCAAGCAACCATAATCACATTATTTGTTAGGCTCAATTAAAAACAACAGCTGTGTTACAACATAAACAAGAGGCTATTTTACTATAGAGTGCATTAATGGAAGAATATAGATGGTTATAATCAAGGCCATTGGAAAATTATGGCTCTTTGTTTTTACCAATGTCTGTGCGATTTTTCAGGTCAGATCACCCCGACTCTTGCTCTCCGTTTCTCTGTTTTACCAATGTCTATAACTTTTGAAGTCTCATGGCCCCTATCTCAGTTTTACCCTCTGCCTTTCCAATGCTGACTTCCTTTGTGGTGCATGAACTCAATAGTTTAGATTGGTTTTCTCAACAACTGGTCCATGGACCAGCACCAGTCCCTGAGATCTCCCTGCTGAAATTTAAAAAGGCAGCAAGCCAGTTGTTGGTATCAAGAAGGCTGAGGAACACTGGTTTAGATGTTCCAGAGGCAGAGCTTCTCAGAGAATCAACTGGCATAATGCAGAAAAATGAGCGTTTCAGAATTTAATAATGAAAATAGAACTCATCTGGCCCCGAAAGAGAGAGAAACAAAATGCCATGCTCCGTTGCATGGAAGGAGGTAAGAAGGGTGAGGATATCTCCTTGAAAGTGCCTGGAGACACTGAAGATGAGCTCAGTAAGGATGAGCAGGAAATAAAGTAACTCAAAAAGAAGGAAGGGTCCAGATGTCATCATTCAAGGCACCCACACACAGCTGAAAGCAGTAACCAAGAGAGAAACAGTCAGCAGTAATAAAAGAGAAAGCCATATGGCCACACGCCAGGTGCAGCAGCAGAATGAAACCAGTGAGATGTATGTGCCAATGGCAATGCACACATGACTGCCTGCTTGACCAAGTCCTGCACACAAAAGCTGAGAGCAGATGGGGAGGAGACCGTCCAGGCTGCAAAAGCCACGAATCCTTTTAGTTCTGCA
Source organism: Pelusios castaneus (assembly GCA_007922175.1). NCBI lineage: Eukaryota > Metazoa > Chordata > Testudines > Pelomedusidae > Pelusios > Pelusios castaneus. The sequence goes on from ML685758.1 coordinate 21,195,902, forward strand.
AGGGGCAGAGTAAGCTCTGCAGTGGCAACAACAGCAGCCCTGCCCCTCCCTGGTGTATCCATCCCCACATAAGTATGCTCTGACCAGAAGCACTAAGGGCAGTGCCCAAAGCAGGTGAGAGAGCTGCCAAGGTGCGCTTTTCACGTCTACCACTGGGACACCCTCAGGGAAAATTGTGCTTCCAAGGAGGGCGCACCATTGCACGAGAACCTTGATGTTCTGATGTGGAACAAAAGTGAAGCCTTTTGAAATTTTTCATTTTAAACAGCAGAATTCCCCTCTCCCCCCCATGCCCTGGTGATTAGGTCGCTGAGCAGGTATCTGGGGAGCTTCAAGTCCCTGCTTTGCCCACAGCCCAGGTGAGTGCTCTAGCTACGGAGCTATATAGTCTGCAGCTGGTGTTTGCTCTTGTCTGGTCACTCTCTTGAGTAAGTTTGCACGCTCCCCTCTTTGGTATTGGTTTGTGAGGCACTTTAAAGCAGCCTTTGGGCCACTTTAGTTGGCACGCCGTTGAATTATCCCCTGTGAATGTTTGGAAGGGGAAGGGAATGCAGCATGGGTCATGGTCACATGGATATGTCTCTGTCCTCCCAGGATTTGACCAATCACTCTTCTCTATCGTCCCCCACTAGTTACGTGAGCATGCCGCTTCTATCTTAGGTGGCATCACATTCACCACTGTTGATGCCTGCATATGTTGGGTCATTGAACGTCCTGCACTGTTTGCAGTGTGTTGTCTCTATTTTTCTGTTGCCATTTTGCATAGCCCCACTTTGTACAGGCTACAAGTGAATGATCAGAGCCACAGTACTTCAGCCTACTTGAAGGAGATGGTGGGGAAGTGAATAAAGAAGAAAAAGGTGTAAAAATGAGTCTTCAAGCAAAGAAAGAGTGAATTAATATCTTGCCTGTCTTTTCTAATGGGGCTAAGGGAAGCCAGGGGCAGTATAGTTATTTTTAGTAAGGCCTCTGGCATTCTTTGCCATTTCATTCATGCCAGCTGAATATATTGTTGTGAGGATCTGTGGATGGGAAAGATGCCACGTCAGCCTTTCTCAGACTTTCTAAATTGGATAGACTCCATCCTAGTTCTACTTCATTTTTTGCCTCATTTCAGCCTTTTGCAAAGATAAGCAAACTAATGGGGATCATAAAAGGTTAAGGTTCAACCCCAAACTTGAACCAAACCATTGGAAGTGCATAATAATTGTTAATTAATAATGTGACTGATTTTGCTATATCCTGCTGCACATCCTGGTTTTAGCCAGCCTCAGGCATTTATAGCATTTCCCTGTCTGACACCAGGAAGATCAGGAAATATGAGAACTCCAGTTTTGAGGCATTTCTAGTGTGAAGACATTAAGATGAATTTTGCTAGGCTTCGATTCAGGTGGAAGAAATAAAGTCCATCTCTTGAGGAATGGAATGATCAGATCCAGTGAATCCCCTTCATCTCTCACTGACTTCAATTCAGGTCTCTTCAAGTTGCTCTACTGTGTCCATCAGCAGGATATTTGAGCACCTTCCAGTAGGGCAGTCAGAGGCATGACTAATATCTATCAGAAGTGGTTCTTCTTTTTTACTTTTTTCTCTTTCCCTGGCCTGGATTGTTTTTATCAAATGATTGTATGTGATGCTATGTGTTTTCATTAATGAGAGGAGATTGAAGTATGCCTTGAAATGAAGTAGGAAGCAGTGTGCATTGTGGTCATTTGTAGATGCTGCTGGGGCTTCCTTCCACAGTCCTGTGCTGGCTCTCAAGAAAGCTCTCCTGCTGCATGGGTAAGATTTAACCTTACCCTGAAGATTTACCCAGACAGTTCAACTGTGCCAGAGCTGTGACATCAACTGCGTTCCTTGCCCTGGATCTCTGACACCTGAAGACCCTCAGCACCTCTTGCTGGACAAGCCTTAACTCTTCAGGCCACCAGATGAGCAAATAAGGAATTCTACACCTCCTCAGCTAACAGTGATCTGCTAATGCAGAGAAGATTCAAAGTGGCTATTGCAGGGGTATTTTTTCTAGAACGTGTCTGGAAACCAAGCAAGCAGCCTCAAAGTTGAAAATTTACTGCTAAAAGTCTTCAGCAGTAACAGCATTCATTTGTTTCAAATGCCATAGATCTTCTGCACTGAGAGCAATCACTCACTCCTAAATACTAGTATTGTTATGTTTTCTTCATAATGACCATCAAATGCAGGCTTTTTATGAATTTATATGAGCAGCAACAAGAGGTAATGCAGAATTAGAGATCCTTCCTGGTTTTAGCAACATGATAAAAAATAAAATAGCATTTTAATCACTCACAACTTGTATAAACTCAGTATTTCCCAAGTCTTCCTAGAGTAGAATGATAGGATTTTAGCCAAAACATTTACTAAAAGCATTACATTATTTTTTTTTAAAGTTTCTGACTCTAAAGAGAAACATTTCTGCAGCACATTTTCACAGATCACCTCAATTCAACCCTAACTAAATTCATTTAAGATGCCTGCCATGCTCTACATCTCAACTTATCCCTGCCTTAAATTTGCCTACAATGGATATTGCTCTGGTTGCACGGATCATTGAACAGAGAAGAACAGCTATGCCCTTCCCTGCCCTTCTCTAATAACTAGTAGGAAGTTGCAACTTATGCTTTCCTATAATGAGATGACCCCCCCCCCCCTCCAAAATCTTCCTAGCTCATAGGAAAAGACATTTGCTGACCTGGCCTCTTTGCATTGCCTTATGATTTGAATTCCTTAGTGTTCGATCACTGAAGAATTGTGGTTCAAATTTCAGATTTGCATTTGTTTGTGGTTTTCAGATGCACAGCACTGGATATTCATTTTTATCCACTTGAAATTCACAGGACACAGATCTCAAATTAGTATGCCCAAGAAAAGGAAACAAAAATCAAGGCTAGTATTCACCCACAGTTAAGCTTATAAAGGACAAAAATCCATTAACATTCCTTTTGCATATAGTATTGCCCCTCTCCCTGGGGACCTCTGTACAAAGTGGTTGTTTTTTATAAAGCTCTGCTAAGGAAAATAATATTTGCAGTTTGGAATGTTAATTGTTACAGTTGGATCTTCACAAGCAGCTGATCCATAAAAGGTATTCTCTTTAACAAGTATATGTAAAAATAGCCACGTAATATCATTCATCGGTGTGGAAATAAATCAAACACCCTACATGCTAATATATTCCTTTGTGCTACTTTTCAACAAACATACAGAAAAGCCTCTCAAGGATTGGCATGTCATTCAAATCTTCCACTTGCTTTGGAAACCAAAACCTACCTGGTTTATTTAATAGAAATCATTTTTATAGGTGTCTCTGATGCCTCACACTGTAGTATCTGAGCAACTTAAAGCATTAATGTATATATCCTATGAGATAATGAAGCCTCAAATCCATAGTCAAACTGACACTTAGGGCTTGCCTACACGAGCACCGTAATGCGCATTAAAAAACATTACTGCGCGTTAACAAGCAAACCGTACATACGTTAAAGTTGTTGCTGTGCACTAAGCACCTTGTTGATGCGCATTCCAACAACCACTCCGACGACAGTGTTAACAGCTG
>ML685758.1:21199875-21278576 GCA_007922175.1 Pelusios castaneus
AAATAAAAATACAAGGTAAAAACTGTTAAGTTTTATTAACTATGCAGGCCGCTAATATACTGAAAGACAACCTGTGAGGTCTTACAGGAAAAAAAGGTGCCGGAACGCCGTTCCGGTGCGTTCCGCCAGAAAAAAAGCACTGGTGATGACACTAGTAAGCAAGAGAGGGGCTTGTCTACCATAGAAAGTATTGCCAACACAAATTACAGTGATGATCAAAAAGTGCCGTAATTACAACACTTGTGCCTGTCCGCACAGCACTCATCACGAAAACATGTCCACGGTTGGTGATCTAGCATTGACAGTGAGAGTAGTGCATTGTGGGTAGCTATCCCACTATGCAACTTGCCATCTTGTGCTGCTAGGAATTGTGGGAAGGTGGAGAGTATCACAGTGCATGATGGGTGCAGGCTCAAAGTCCCATGACACAGATATTTCCGTCCCATCATTCCATGGCTTTCTGACTGTGATTTGTGGCATTTTTCAGTGGCCTCAATTTCTTATGTGCCTGCCATCTCTATCTGAAAGAATGGATCCTGCACTGCTCTCCACTGTTGGTGGTGGTGTTCTGAGTAAATCCAGGTTGCTGATGCAGTATATCATGAGCTCTCAAAAGGAACAGGAATCTGAATTGCTTGACCTGCTGTGAGCCATGCAAACAAATAATAATGGATTACTCTTGGCATTCACAGAGCATCTCAACATAGAACATTGCTGCTTTGGGGCACATGAAAAAAGCTTTGAGTGGTGGACTTGCATCGTTATGCAGGTCTGGGATGATGAGCAGTGGCTGCTGAACTTTTGAATGCACAAAGCCACCTTCATGGAACTCTATGTGGAGCTCGCCCTTGCCCTGCAGCACTAGGATACCAGAATGAGAGCTGCTCTGTCAGTGGAGAAGCGTGTGGTGATCACTGGGTAAAAGGTGGCAACCACAGACTGCTATTGGTCGATTATTAATCAGTTTGGGGTTGGGAAGTCCATGCTTGGAGCTGTGTTATCACAAGTGCGCAGGGCTGTTAATAACATTTGACTGTGAAGGACTGAGTGTCTTGGAAATGTGTGAAATGAAGTGGGTTTTTCTCCCACAAGACCTCATGCGATAAATACATTTGTTACTCTTTAAAAGTGCCACAGCGCTCCTTGTTTGTTTCACAGCAGTGAGATTCTCAGCAGGGTGATAGATGGCATGCATAACCCAAGTTTTGTCTCGAACCATCTTACAATTGAGTACATCAGTAGAAAGAGGTACTTCTGTATGGTACTGCTGGTTCTTGTGGGTCGCTGTGGATGTTTCACTGACATCAATGCAGGTTGGTCAGGGAAGGTGCATGACTCACACATCTTCAGGAATACTGGTCTGTACAGAAAGCTGCAAGAAGAGACTTTTCAGGATGTTGAAATCCCCAGAGTGATCCTGGGAGACTCAGCCTACCCCTTATTGCCATGGCTTGTGAAGCTTTATACAGGTAACCTGGATAGCAGCAAGGAGCATTGCAGTAATAGGTTGAGTAGGTGCCGAATGCTATTCAACGTGTGGCAGATTAAAAGATCACTGGCCAGTTAGACCTAAACGAGGAAAATAGTCCTATAGCTATAGCCACCTGCTGTGTGCTGCATAATATTTGGAGCTAAGGGTGAAAATTTCCCCCTAAGTTGAGCACAGAGGCAGATCGCCTTGTGGCTGAATGTGAATAAACAGATGTCAGGGCTATTAGAGGAAGGCCATTTGAATCAGGGAGGCCTTGAGAAACCATTTTGACACCAGTAAGGTGTCTTTGTAAACAGCACTGTGCCATGCTATGACTGCTAGCCATCTTCTACTGTGTATCAGTGTGAGCTGCATGTTCAAGTAACAAATAAGGATTGCTTATTCTTCACAGAACATGTCTTCATTAAATAACAATTATTCACAACACACACTCAAGCAGGCGAGAAGGTTATGGATAGTTATTTGGGGGTATTGATGCATGTAGTTAGGGACAAAATTTCAATTTGTAACACCGTTTTCCACAGGTGGGGACCAAAGAAGCCAATATCTCACTTCTGAGCATAAGCAGGAATGCATCTCTTTCATGTGAGCAACTTTAAACTGGGTCTCTATGTTGCTTAGCTGTATGCAGCTTTGGACCCTGCGCTAGTGATTGCTAATTCCAGAGGACTGGAAAAGAGCAAATACAGTACCAATCTCTAAAAAGGCGAATAAGGACAATCTGGGTAATTACAGATCAATCATCTTAATTTCAGTTCCTGGAAAGATAATGATGCAAACAATTAAGCAATCAGTTTGCAAATACCTAGAAGATAATAAGGTGATAAGTAACAGTCAGCATGGATTTGTCAGGAGCAAAGCATATCAAACCAATCTGATATCTTTCTTTGACAGGCTAACATGTCTTTTGGATGGGGGGAATTGGTAGAGGTAGTATATGATTTTAGCAAGATTTTTGATACTATCTCTCATGATCTTCTCATAAAAACCTAGAGAAATAGAGCATAGATGGAGATATTATAAGGTAGGTGCATGCCTTGTTGGATAACTGTTCCCTGAGGCTGGTTATCAGGTGTTCACAGTCAAGTTGGAAGGGCATATTGAGTGGGGTCTTGCAGGGATCAGTTCTGGGTCTGGTTCTGTTCAATATTTTCATCAATGATTTAGATAATGGCATAGAGAGTACAATTTTAAAGTTTTCTGATAATACCAAATGGAGAGGGGTTGTACATCCTTTGGAGGATAGGATTAAATTCAAAATGAGCTGGACAAACTGGAGAAATGTCTGAAGTAAATAGGATGAAATTCAGTAAGGATGAATGCAAAGTACCCTACTCAGGAAGGAACAGTCAACTGCACACCTATAACATGGGAAATGACTGCCTAGGAAAGAGTACTAGAAAAATGGATCTGGGAGCCATAATGCATCATGAGGTAACTATGAGTCAATAGTGTAATACGGTTACAAAAAAGCAAATATCACTTTGGGATGTATTAGCAGGAACGTTGTAAGCAAGACACAAGAAGTAATTCTTCTGCTCTACCCCGTACTGCTTAGGCCTCAACATGTGTCCAGCTCTGGCTGACACATTCCAAGAAAGATGCAGACAAATTGTAAGAAGTCCAGAGAAGAGCAACAAAAATGATTAAAGGTCTAGAAAACATGGGAGAAGACTGAAAAAACTAGGTTTGGTTAGAGAAGAGAAGATTGAGGGAGCACATGATAACACTTTTCAAGTACATGAAAGATTGTTACAAGGAAGACAGATAAATAGTTCTCCTTAGCCTCTGATGATTAGATAAGAAGAAATGGGCTTAAACTGCAGGAAGGGTGGAAGGAAAAACTTTGTAACTGTCAGCATAGTTAAACACTGGAATGAATTGCCTATGGAAGTTGTGGAATCTCTGTCATTGGAGATTTTTCAGAGCAGGTTAGACTAACACCTGTCAGGGATGGTCTAGATAATGCTTCGTCCTGCCATAAGACCTGGAGACTGAATGAGATAACCTTGTGAGGTCCCCTGAGTCCTATGATTCTAATACTGAAATTTTTAGAACCACTTCAAGATGGAGAAAACTAACGTTTTTGACCCACAGGATCAGCTGTTTCCTGGAGCTAAAAGTTCAATTTTTGAAATAATTTTTAAAGCCACCCAACTCTTATCAAAGTTAATTGCCCAACAACAACTCTGTCAAGTAAAAGAGCTCCTTTGATTTCTTGCCACTTTGTAGCAGCATATCCTGAAGTTAAAACAAGATGACTGTACAAAATTGCTGCTTCTTGTTATGATCCTTTTGTGGATGGAAAATAAAAGCATCTATATGTCTAATTTAATTTATCTATATATAAGATATTTAGGTCATTAAATAGCAATAGGTACCAATGAAAATTGAGTATCAATGACAATAAACCGTAAGTTCTGTTGTTCTACTTTCTAAGCAAAATGAAATCTACATGATGTGTAGGTATTAAAAAAATGTGTTCTTGCAGTTATGTGGCTATATCTATCATAACCTGCCTTTTACTCTTTTGCTCTGTGTTATGTTGATTTCTTGTTGCTATATTTTTTTTTAAATAGCTCAAATACAGTCCTGGAGTCTTAATTTCCTCTACCTTCAGGGATCTTCCTGACCTATCAAGTAACTTCCACTGAGTCTTGTAAAGAAGACATTCCTTTCCAGCAGGGCAGATGTTTTATTAAGGCTAAAGGACCATAGTTGTAAAAATATTCCAGTAGGTCAGTGGTTTGAACCCGTGATCCATGGACTTCCTGGGGGTCCAAAACTATGTCTACAGCGTCTACTAAAGATGACTATGAAAATAAAGTTTCAGATCCCAGAAGCGGCATTCTATTTTTCTGGTCAATCAAAAGTATGTGAATACCCTGCCCTATGGGTCAAAATCCAGAAGTGTTGTTGTTACCATAGAAGTCCGCATTTTAGCAACCTATCTCACACCATATCAAATGCCATGCTGACCATATACAATCTTTATAGTTGAATTATGTTCAGTAAGTTTTCAGTCTAAGACTTCTATGGTAGTGGTGTGCAGATGACACGTTGAATTTCCAAAAAGATCTGCACCTCCGTTTGAATTTTTTTAGGAGTCTGGAAATGAAAAAAGTTTGAAAACCATTGAGCTGGATTGCACCTTGTGTGGGCTTTTACATGGCTCTATTCTGTCAACACTCCTTCCTATTCAATGTGTCTGTAGGGCTTTCAGTGACCAGGAATTAGCTGGTCACAGTTCCACAACTCTGGGGATTGCTTCTTTGTTGATTCATCAGGTTTGTTGATATTAAGAATGCAAGGCAGGGTTCATTTATTAACTCAAACTTGAGTGAGTGAGATTTCCGAAAATCTAAAAGGTATAATAAAGGGGAGGCTGATTTCTTTACTAGACAAATTCACAATGGAAATAAGGCACATGTTTTTAATAGGCAGGGTGATTAACCAATTGAAGTAACCTGCCAAGGGATATGGCAATCTTTAGAAAGATCTCCAGTCCTGATTATAAAGAAATACACTAACTCAACCAGAATTGCTCAGCATTTTGTAGGAAATACTGAGGGAAATTCTGTGGCCTGTGTTATGTGGGAGGTCAGACTATGTGATCACTGTTATCCGTTTTGACCTTAAGATTTAGTGATAGATCTGAAGCAGAGTTAAGGTTGTGGGTATATCATCTGTAGTATATGGTGAGTGCCCCAGCTGTGAAATTCTCTCTCGGTTGAGTAATTCTGGATAGGCACGGTTTAGATTCCTTCACTGTTACCTAATACCACAAAAGCAAGGAAGTTGTGTGTTAGGTATATACCAGAGATGTCCAGTATTTTTGTGTGAAGGGCCACATTGCAATTTTTTTCACTCAGGAGACTGGTGAGCTGGATGGAGCTGAAGGGGAGGGACTGTTTCCTCCGTTCCAGCCAGCTGGGAGAGGTGGGGAGAGGGAAGGGGGGAAGCGCAGTTAGGCTGCTTCTCCACTCCTGCTGATTCAGGAGTAGGGAGGCTGCTGCTGCTCCCAGTTAGCATCGGACTGGAGGAGAGAGGCTGCTCCTCCTCCCCAGAGGCCGGATAGTAGCCTTTAATGGGCTGGAATCTGGCCCACAGGTCGTGGTTTGGACAACCCAGGTGTAAACCAACCAGAATTCAAATGCAGCAATGTAGTGGTTTTGTGTCAGTACAGGGTGTGCAGAAAAAATGAAAATAATATATGGCCTGGAAGCTTGGAGCCAATCTACCATGGTTAATACAAAGACGGTTAATATGAGAAGCTGATGTTTTAGCAGGGTTTAGTAGAAACTTGCTGATTAGGGTACATTGCAGTCTATCTGTCCTTGATGCATAGATAGACCACCTCCATTAGTATTAATCCTCTACACATTGATCCTCAGGTCCTCTCCTCCTGCTTTATTAGCAAAACCTGATTTAGCCTTCACTCTTAGTTCAGATAAGTAGATTTGCCCTGCTGAAATGGGATTTTCTTTCCTGCTCCACTTTTCCATGATGTCATCTTCAGTTGTATTTTGTGTACAAAACTGTTACAGCCATTTGTGTATAAAGTTAGTTTGCTTGTCATTACATTTTCCAACACTTGCATGGGATTTACTATGACATTTCTGTGTGGCTACCCCACAATTACATATGACTATATCATTGACAAGGCTGAGTATCAAGGCGTGTGCTGGGTCTTAGATATGGTTGCTACTGGTGTAAGCACCAGGCATATTTTCTTAGCAATACTGCATTGGTTAATGATGTCACTCATATTTAACATAAAGGATCATTTTGGGAGGCAATAGTAGTACATTTATACCAGCTGTGTCTTTAGACAAGATGAATATACATTTGTAGAGTCACCCTCCTGGAGAGGCAGGCTGTTGGATTCAGTGCCTCAGTCTGGATTGGACCATACTTCAAGGTAGGATAGATTTAAATAAATCTGGGACCCTGTGCAAAGTCTTGTGGTGTGTCCCAGCCAAGGCAGCAATAGAAGGGGACACCCGGATTTTTAGGGGGCTTAGTTTACAAAGTTCTGATAGCATGAACTAGGTGGTTCTCCACATCATTCTGTACTGGAACATGAGTAGTAAACACACGTCTATCTCTTGGAGAAGGAGCCACACAGCTTCCCGGGCAGAACTAGTAGGAATTTCCTGAGGGATTTTTTTCTATAGGAAAATACCAATTTGTTGATAGGAAAACAATTTGCAGAAGTATGTTGATTTTGACAACATTTTGGTAAGAAAGAATTGGGGGAAAAATCATTTAGAGAACAGTCTGTTTCAATATTTATGGCTGAATCATTTCAGCGGAATAAAACAATTTTATTTTCCATTTGGGAATGACTTTGTATCCCTTTTAAAAAATATATTACATAATATTCGATTACTGGAGTCGACATCTGTGAAAAGAAATAATAAAATTTTTAAAAAGCTTTAATTGGCCCAAAATTAATTTGGAAACTATGGGGAGAATGTTAGTAAGGGGCATTGTAACTATGCAATTGGAATTTATCTAGGACTAACTCCCACATTTTTGCAAAAAGTGATGTGGGATATTTAGTACTATAAACCTGTGGTTCTGATCATTTATGACTCTTCCAGTGGCATTGTGCCCCCATCACCATTGATTTAGCTTGTTACTTAGTGTCTCTCAGCACTGTTTCAGCTGAAACCTTTCAACATTCCTGCGCCCTCATGCACGCAAAATGTCATTGTCTAATTTGCTCCACTCAAAGACTGACAGTGACACACTCAAGTCAAAGAACTTAAGAACCACACATGAAATGATGCAGCCCACTATAGATCACCCTTTGACTTCCAGATCCATCACCATTTTGACATGCAGCACATTTTATGGCTTCAGGAAATAAATGTTATGGTTTCACTTAGAAAATTGCTGTAGTTGATGACATAATGGCTGCAACTGCCTGAGATGAAAACCTGATTTTTCCCACTTATTAGTGGAACAGCTGAGATGAAGTGAAGAAAAAAAAAAAAGTAAATCCGACTTCTGTCATTACAATTGTTAAATGTTTTGTGGTTCTTCAATGACAATTATACAGGTACAGAACAGGTACAGAATTATACAGAACTTCAGCAGTTCTCAGCCTTTTTGAGTGAAAGCCCCCCTAGTTAACATTAGGTAAAACACAGCCCCACATCCTCACCAGCCATAAACTCATACAACCCCTATAAACACACAGAATCAGTGTTTTTTTCCTTAAAAAAAAAAAAGTGATGGTACGCTGGCAGGAGCGTCAGGACCCTCTACCACCCCTCAAGTCCTCTTCAAACCCTGCTGCCCACTCCCTGTCTCCCCCCTCACCCCTTCCCCGTTCCTCTCGGCCCCTTTCTTACACCCTGCCCCTTCCCTGCCTGCCCGCCGTTTCCCTGACCCCCAAGCTCCTTCCCCACTCCTCTCACCCCCCATGTCCCCTCCTCACCTGCTGCCAGTTCCCTGACTCCCCAACCACTTTCCCCACACCCCTGCCACTCCCTGACCTCCGGCCCCTTCCCGCCTTACCTGGCCGGAGCTCAGATCTGTCTGAGCATGGTCAGGGTGGGAGATTTGAAAATGGTGCAGCCCGGCCACAGCTCCCAGGAATCCACGAGCTGCATACCAGCCCCTGGTGGGCCGGATTCTGCCCCACAGCTGCCTCTCCTGGCCCCTGCCTGGCCCAGCTGGGGGCTTGGCAGCGGGGGAAAGGAGACCCACTCCTTCCCCCTGCTGACTGCATCCCCCAGCAGGGCAGCAAGGCAGCCAGGGGGAAATAGGTGCCGGTACATAGTACCGGTGCGAAGCGGCAGAAAACCCCCCTGCATAGAATGATGATAATACTACGCTGATTAATTAATCTTACCTGAGAAAGGCTTAGCTTCTTTCCTAGAGCAGCCACCAGTGCACACCTTGTGGAGCTCTGCTTCTTCCCATCCCTCATGGAAGGAGAATAATGGAAACAGTGGGAACTGGTGGGCTGGCCTGGGCTGCTTCAGGCCCCCACGTTTAGGCTGACCAGAGTTTTTGAATGATTTCTGGGGATATCTGATTTCCCAGTGCTGGGCCACTGGGTGACAGCTGCCCACATCACACCTGGTCCTAGCTACTTGTGGGGAGGCAGGAAGCAGCTGCTTGAGTCCTTGGTAACTGGGCAGCAGCCTTCTGTGCCTTGGCTGGAGCCCAGTGGGAGCCTCCCGTGCCGCCCTTCTTCTCCCCCCCCCCCCCACATACACACAAACTGGGCTCGCAGTTGGGTGGCAGCCACCCACACCCTGGCTCGCAGCCAGAAACCATGGGACAGCCTCTTGCACCTCAGCTCAGAGACAGGTGGCAACTGCCTGTGCCTTGCCTGCATCCCAGAGTCCCATCTGGCTGTGACAGCTTCCTCCACCTCAGCTCAGAGTGGGCAAATGGTGCCCACCTTCTGGGCTTGCAGCCTGGGGGCAGCTGCCTACAAAATGCTCCAATGGCAGCCCCTCTCCCAGGCTTAAAGCCCAGTGCCCAGAAAGCCAGAGGGAAAGTCCAGCAGCTTGCTTGGTCCTAGAATCGGGCTTTACCCTCAAGGCTTACTTGTCAATTTCCCTGCTCTTTCTGAGCAGGGAAATTGACAAATATAACCGCCCCAGCTTTCACCGGTATAAAATGTTAAAGGGGGAGCCACACAGTGTGATTTGCTTGCGTCCCAAACTCTCCCAAGGATGGCCCTCAATACAAGTAAAATCTGAAGTGTAGTGCAGAGGTTACATTTTATTATTTGTCACAGTTATTTATGACAACTTTGTCTCATTTTTAAACCACTATTTGATGACAAAGCCAACCAGGGACATTTCTGGGGACAGAATATTGCCGGAGACAGAGTACCTAAATCGGGGACTGCTCCTAGAAATCAGGGACATCTAATCAGCCAACCCCACTGATGCAGGGTTGTTCCGCTGTGGCTGGGCACTGGGCTAGTTGGAGTTTGGAGTCTGCTTCTCCACTCCGGCCAGAACAGAGCTTAGGGCTGCTGCTCCCTTGGGCAAGAGGGGCTGCTTCTCTTCTGCATTTAAGCACCTTGGCTGGTGCAGAACTCAAGGCAGCTGCAAAGCAAATAGCCTCTGCTCTGGCCAGCATGGAGCTGGGGCGTGGGGAGGGCGCAGAATTTGATTTGAGGACTTTAATAACTTAGTCATAGGTTAGAGACTTGTTGCAGGAGTGGATGGGTGAGGTTTTGCGGCCTGCATTGTGCAGGAGGTCAGACTAGATTATCATACTGGTCCCTTCTGACCTCAGTCTAAGAGTCTATGAGTTCCATTGTTCCAGGTGGCATGGAGCTTGGGGAGCTAAATGACCTCAATATTACTGAAGCCTCGCAGACCCTCTGTAATCTTTGGTGCCCCTCCCCCCCAGGAGGGTGAGCACCCAAGGATGGGAATCACTGAACTAAGGCACCCTAGTACTGCTATGGCTCTAACAGTGACACCTTAATGCTTCAGTCTGCTAGTTCCTTTTGAGGAGAGTGGTGGGGAAATGAAAACTCTGCCCCCTGAACACTCGTATAGAAACAGCTGTTACCGTAGGGCTTTCACCTGAAAGAAACTGTGATATTAGAAGGCACGAGTGGCGAGTATGTTAGGCTGGGGAGGCTAAACCTCCTCTGACAGCCAGATGTGGCCCCATTACCTGCTGCTGCATTCCACTCTTCCCCTGTGGTCCTAGTCCAGGCACGTGTTACAACCAGCAGGTAGAGTCCATACAGAATTCTTCTTGTAGCATTGACTGGAAAGTATCTGTGGATTAGTGTGTGTTCAGTGGCGTGGTAGAAATACTTCTTGAGTCGGAAGCAGTGAAAATAGGCTTCCAGGTCACCTCAGAACTGTGTCCTGTGCATGGGAGTGGTGAGGCAGAAAGAGAGTTCCCGTGATAGGATGGATTCTTCTGCTGGGTTGAGTGTGTAGCTGGATAGATTTTCAATACTGTTGGGTAGGTTAAGGGTATCACTGTTGTGATCCCTTGTGGCATATAGGAGTTTGAATAGTTTAGTTTCCTTTTCCTTCTCTAGAGAAGCAAAATATGTGTTGTAAATGGCTTATCTTGTCTTTGTGAACATCAGCCACATGAAAGTTTGTATGGAAGGTTAGGGGTTGCCTCTTTGGCAATTCACACCTCATCAACTTGTTTTGAATGGGCCTCTTCCTCTCTGATTGATTGACTATACCTCATTACTACTTTAACGAAATGGGTTCCAGCCCATAAAAGCTTATGTCTCCTTGCCCATTCCCTCCCCTCCTCTTTTTTGTTAGTCTTTAAGGTGCCATAAGATTCCTTGTCATTTTTGCTCAAAAGAGACTAACACGGCTACCCCTCTGGAACGTCTGAGCCAGTTCATCCTCTCTCTGATTTTAACCCACCATTTAGTGTTGCCTTTCTTTTGTCCATTGTAAAAGCAGAATAATTTTTTACAGGACCTTTCCAGTGGCAAATCAAGCATTTTCCAGAACTGTTGCAGTTCCATTTGAGGTGATCCCTCCATGAACAAATTCTCTACTAGGCTAGATAGTTATTGCATATATGTATATGATTGTTTGCCAACCCTGTCAAGAAGGAACTATCTCTCTGTATGTGTATACAGAGCTTTGCATGGTTGGGCTCTGATCTGGATTGGGGGTTTTGGGTTCCACCACAACATAAATAAGACCGTAGTAAATGAGAGACAAGGTGGGTGAAGTAATATCTTTATTGGACCAGCTTCTGTTGTTGAAAGAGACAAGCTTTTGAACTACACGAGGTAATCAGGCCCTCATTTCCTCATCTCTGATAAACATCATACCAGTTTCTACTCTAACGGAGGCAGTAGCTTACTGCCCAAATCTTCCCTGCTGTGTGGCAAATCCTGAGATCTTTCTCAGTTAATCAGCTCTTACTCAAATAAATTCCCATTGACTGAAGAGGGAGTGAGTAAAAATTGACCTAGGATCTCAAGATTTACATCTGTATCCATCATTATTTTGGGGAGGAGAGAGGTTTGGGGGGGGGGGAGGAGGAGGAAGGCTTATTTTCTAAAGACTTGATGGATCACAAAAGTTTTAGTAATATATAACTCTGAGTTTAATTAAAGAAGCTTTCCTGTCTGTTTGTTTGTTAAATTCACTTACTTGTTTTTACCTGGGAAATCTGTCCAATTTCTCTAGTTGCATATCATTTTCAAGGCAGACTGCTAATTGGCCATGTGATTTTTTTCCCATGTCTATATAGCATAATTATATATAAAAACTACGGGGGAAAAACATTGTTAGATTGATTCTCCAGCTGCAGAAGGTAAAGAAAAACCTGCCACAGGGTAAATGTAATATGTTAAACAAATGCACTTGCATATTTTTACCTAAAAGTTGTATTTGATTCATTCTGTTGTGACAGCCACATATTGCCTACCAGCTAAATGAATGTTTAGCATCTAAAGTGCTAATGATCATACCTTCAAAATATACTAATCTACTACATCTTGAAAGCAGAGCAACTAGCTATGCATGACTGTGCAAAAAGTGAACATTACTTTGAATGTTCATTCTGTGGTACTGATTTGCCCTGATCTACAGCACATTCTGGTGGCATAAAGCAGAGACACGGCTCTGAGGACTTGAACGTCCTCCAGACAAGTGTGTGACAGCACAAGACAGTCACATCTCCTTTCCACCAAGAGACACACAGGCCACCAGCGCCATTCAACAAGCTTGTGGCATGTCTGGGAAGAGGAGCGGGCATGGCTGAGTAGCTGGGAGATGCATCGATGTAGTAAACCCTGATGATGGGGCTCCCAGGTAGCCAAAAGAAGTGTAGCTGCTGTCTCTAGGGGTTGTGGAAACACTTTCTGTTCCCACTTTGGAGAGTGAAGTGGATCCCTCCTAGGACTTGACTCACAAGGTGCAGATTTCCAAAGGAGCTCAGGACACGTAGTACCTCTAAGAATCAGGCTCATAAGGGCAAATCCAGCCCCTTCTCCTCCATTTCAGAGAGGCTTTTTGCAGTGCAACTGGTTGGTTTCTTTACACAGTTAAGGGCCTGGATATGGAATGCATACCTGCCCCAGCGTGGAGTAGGGCCTGTTCCAAGGGACCACTGGGGGCAGTACATGGGTGAGGATAGACGATCTGCCACTGAGCCCAAATCAAGGTACTCCAGGGCTGTAGGCTGCAATGTGAAGTGGGTCCCTTCATGGCCATGGCCCTTAAGGTCCTACAGAGGCAGTGGTATGGGGAAAACCCTTCTCTCTCAGAGACCCAGGGCAATAGCAGGGGGACCCAAATACCCATGCTAGCAACCAGAGAGTATTTGCTTGCATTGGAGGGGTGGAGGGGGCAGACCTCTGTACTCGTCTCCTGCTGCCACACACAGAGATGTCTGCTGAGGAGACAGCGGTGGTGCATTATGAGACAGTTCAACCCTCTGAGGTATTGGATGGGGCTCTCTGCAGACACCGCTGCTTCAGTTACACTCCATGTTTTCAGACTGCTTTTTGCAACCATGAAGTGAGTGTAACTGAAGCAGCGGTGTCTGCAGAGAGCCCCATCCAATATCTCAGAGGGTTGAACTGTCCCATAATGCACCATGACTGTCTTCTCAGCAGACATCTCTGTGTGTAGCAGCAGGGGAAATTCTAATGTAATCCCATGACTCCGTGAGCTGGCACTCTAGGCATGAACGTATAGGGCCATGTCTGTCTGTCACCATGCAGGTAAGGAACTTTTGTCTTCCACCTGCAGGGAACTGGAACACATAAGGACTTGCAGGGGCTATTCCATCTATTCCACCAGAGTGATTGCCTCACCATTATTCCTCATTTGCTCTGCAGCCTGGAGGATGCACTCTCAGGGCAGATTCCCTTTTGCTTTAAAAAAAAGCATACAACTACAAAGCATGTACCTTCCAAAACATAACCAGTTTTCAGGTCTGGAGCCAAGTACCTCCAGTGTAAATTCATCCTGGACATGTTTTTTGGTATCAGAATTTTAAAATGTACTTTCTAAGGGCTTGTTTACGCTACACGCTTAAGTTAGCATACACCCATTGCAGTAAATCAGTTGTGAATATCTACTCCACATTACTTGTATTGGTGGAGTGCGTCCTCACTAGCAGCAATTCCATCGATTCAGAGAGCAGTGCACCATGACTAGCTACCCCAGAGTGCAAACCATCGCACGTGCGGGCAGGGGGTGGGGGAGGGGTGGAGTGGGGGGAAGGGTTACAATGCCTCAGGTGACCAAAACAGTCTCTCTGGGGTGACTGGGATTACAGCTTCAACATCCCATGAAGCAGTTTCCTCACTTCCCTTATTTCATATGCAATCCATATTATTTCATGTCTTTTTTTTTTTCAAAAGACTGGCATAGCTGTGCCTACACCATCTCTAGAGAATATGGATGCCGTATAGCTTTTCAGTACTAGAGAAAGCAATGCAAACACTGCGTGCCTTATTCAGCAGTATTTCCAGAGCCACGAGTGGAACTGCCATGTGGAACATGGCAACGTTTTTCAAGTAGCCTTGCTGGAAGCCATGGAATGAATTCCCTGGTGGAGCGCCAGTTCTGGTCCTGTGAAACAAGCACTGACTGGAGGAGTTGCATCGTTAGGCAGGTAAGGGATGATGAGGAGCGGCTGCAGAACTTTAATATGCACAAGGCCACTTTCCAGGTACTGTATGTGCAGAGCTCTCCCCAGCCCTGCAGCGCAGTGATACTAAAATGAAACCTGCGCTGACTAAGGAGAAATGAATGGAGATCACTGTGTGGAAGCTTGCAATGCCAGATTGCTACCAGTCGGGGGGAATCAATTTGGAATTGGGAAAACTATTGCTGTGATCTAAGTATGCAGGGCTATTAATCACCATCTGCTAAGAAGGGTTATGACCCTCAGCAATCGGCAGGAGATGATTTTGTTGTGATGGGATTCCCTAACTGTGTTGGAGTGATAGATAGAAAGCATATATCTATCTTGGAACCAGACCACCTTGCCATAGAGTACATAAACAGAAAGGAATACTTTTCTATGGTGTTCCAAGTGCTGGTAGATCACTGGGGGCATTTTACCAATATCACCATGGGATGGGATGGGAAGGTACATGTTCACACTGGCTTGTTCAAAAAGCTGCAAGCACGGTTTTTGTTTCCAGGCTGAAAAATTACCATCAGTGATGCTAAAATGCCAATAGTGGTCCTAGGAGACCCAGCATACCCCTTACTCCCATGATTTACAAAGCCTTACACTGGACACCTGGTCAGCAGAAAAGAGCTTTTCAACATTTGGATCAGCAAGTGCAAATGGCGGTTGAATATGCCTTTGGTCATTTGAAGAAGAGTTGGTGCCATTTGCTCACTAGTCAGACCTCAGTAAAAAAAAAACATCTCTGTGGTTCTAGCTATCTGGGAAACAAAGGAAGAGACATTTCCACAGGAGTGGGGCTAGTGGGTAGATAGACTGTCTTCTAATCTTGAGCAGCCAGACACCAGGACTCTAAGAAGAACTCAGCATGAAGCAATGCGTCTCAGGGAGGCTTTGAAAACAGTAATGTGTTGATTTTCTCTGTTATACCTGCCAAGAGTCTGAACCTTGCTGTGAATGCTGTGAGTGTAGTAATGTAACCTTGGAAATACACCTTTTGCTTTGCTCTCAAAGGGAATGTCTACACTAGAAAAGCTAGGTCAACTCTCTTAAGTCAACTTAACAAGGTCGACTTAAGTTGACTTAAAGTTGACCTTGTTAAGTTGACTTAGAGAGTCTACACTAGAAATGTAAGTCGACTGCCTATGTCCTTCTGCCGGGAAGCCACGGGTCCCGGGGAAAAGGGAGCCCCGGCTCCCCACAAGCCGCAGCTCCCTTGTCCCCAGCCCTAGGTCAACTTAGGGAATTAAGGACATAGGGCATCCACACCAGTTTTAGGTCGACTTAACAAATCGACTTAGCCATTAAGTCGACCTAAAGAGCGGCAGTTATTAAGTCGATTTAAGGAAACCCTTAAGTTGACTTAATGAAAGCCTGGTGTGGATGAGGCATTCTTTAGGCCAACTTAAGCGTCCTTAAAGTTGCGAGTGTAGACATACCCAAAATGACCCATGCCCGCCTGCTACACCCACTTGAGCCACCTCCCAACCTACTGCAGGGAGACCACCCTACACCCCTAAGTCACTGCTGGGGAGGTGAGATGTACTTGATCCCAAGGATTGGGCAACAACCATGCAACTCATCTGTCTCGGGGGCCAAAACAGTGGCTACCATGAGTAAGGGGAGTATAGAGCATAGAGGAGAAGGGAGATGGGACTCCTAGGTTCTATCCACCGCTCCAACTCCATAGGAAGTCATGCACAGTCACCCCAGGGCCTCAGTTGCCCTGTCCCTCCTCTTTCCCCCTCCCCATGCTGCTTTAAATTAATAAAAATGATTTCATTTTCAAGACATGGAGTTACATAGAATACAGATATAGAAAATGACAAATTGGACAACGAATTAAACTTCCAAAAGGCAGGAATATATTTGGGAGGGGGGAAAGCACATTCATCTTCTTTTTAGAAACCCAGTGGCCTTGCCTGTCATGCGGCAGTGATTCTGTGCACCCTCCCTCAAGGTTGAGGGGAAGGGATATTGCATTTCCTCCCCCTCCCCCAAACCTACCCCTTCTAAGCCCTGTGCAATGTGTATATGCGGCCACAAAGGGGCACTGGCGATGTTGGAATACCATTCTGGAGGGGCTGCAGAGGAAGTCGAGCCTCAGGATGTTTGTCTTGAAGTCAATCAGGGCAGGTCTACGCTGCCTGCCATCTTCAGTGGCAGACAAACACAGATATCAAGTTACTTTAAAAAAAAAAAAAAAAAGTTTGACTGCCCTATGCCTGACATGTCCACTGCACTTAGTTAAAGGGAGGGGCCTCCCTTTGACTCAGCGCTACTCCAGTAAGCTGGGGTAGTGTTTGGAGATCAGCTTCCCAATCGATTGAGTGTGTCTTCACAGACCCGATCAGTCAATCAGGAAGGTCAATCTGATTAACGTGATTTCGCCATTGTCACTAAAGACTAGCCCTCAAATACCTCCAAGGTCTGTTCCTTCAGAATTCCCAGCATCTCCTGCTGTTTGCCACGTTCATTATCCAGGACTGCTCTCCTGCTCCAAATGTCCATGTGCAACTTTTCTGTGAGAAAAGGTTAATAACTGAGAATTTTCAGGGGTACAGATCCTCTGATTTCTCTTCAGGGGCACTGATGGAACACCATGGCAGTGTACCTATTTATCTTTCTCCAGCACTGTGAATGCATTTCAGCAACAGTACTAAGGCAAGCCTCATAAGCACTGTTTCAAACATTTTTAATTACCACATTATGGTAAATCTGACTTGTTTAGCAACCGTAATAGAGCAGGAAGTGAACAAAGTGCTGCACAGTGGGGAGTTTGTTAATAAACAGCAGTTCACACCTGTTTGTAATTGTGAATAGGCTTGCAGACAATGCTGGGTTTAAACAGAGGAGGTGAATCGTTCTTCCATTGTGTCAAGCCACTGAAACAAATTGAATCAAATCCGTTTCTTGGAAGTAGTCCCAATTTAAGGTGACCTAGGGCTAGTCTGGACTTAAAATTTACAGCAGCACAGCTGTATTGATGCAAGAATTCTTGTGCAGTCACATTATGTCTCCTGCTGACACAATAAAACCACTTAAATGAGAGGCAATAACTATGTCAGGGGGAGAGCCCTCTTGCCAACCTAGCGCTGTCCATACAAAGTGCTTATGCCAGCAAAACATATGTTGCTCAGGTGAGTATTTTTTTTCACACCTCTGAGCAGCAAAAATTTTGCTGTCATATGGGCCAGTGTAGACAAGGCCCTAGAAAGAGGAAAGATCTACTGGTTTCTGCTCTCTTTCTTTCTGATGTACAGAGGGCATGAAATGCTTTGGGGGTTTTTTATGTTTAAGTCTGGGGACTTCTTCCTGGTTTTGTTATATTACAAGATCTGGTATAATCTACCCTGTTTTTCCCAAGAGAGACTATAGAGGGTTAGTGAACTGCTAGGTTTATTACACTAGATTATTATACCTGAGTTGGGAGAAACATATCTTTGTTAAAGAGCCCATAGACCTTCAGTCAATCAGAACATTCATCATCCACCCTGGAGACTGTGAAGTCCTACAGCAAATCCAGGAAAGACCAGAACTGGAGTTCTTGATTTTTCTAAAAGGAGAGAATATAAAATCCTTACCTTTCCCTATCCCTAAACAAAATTTAATTGCTTTCTTTGCACTTCATAGAGTGTTCCAATGCAAACCTTTCCCCCCTCCATTTGCGGGTCCCATTTAAGCAAACCTTTAATTATCACATTGCCAATTAAAGGAATCCCGCTGCATGTGTACATGAGATTGTCATCAGAGAGTGCAAATGCACTGAAGTAAATTTATTGTTGCGCCACTGATAGATCAGCATTGTCTGTAACTGGGTACTTGTGAGTTTATTTTCTAGTGCTGTTGAACTGTCCATTGAATTCTGGTTGTGTATGGGCCTTCCTATTTATGTATCCCTAGGTAAATGTGTTTCAGCATCACTGAATTCTAAACACCTAGCTGGCCATTTAGAACACACAAAAAGGAAAAACAATCTGTATTTTGAACTGTGAAGAATGTTAATCTGTCTCAAAGCAAAGCCTTGAATCCTTTCCTCCCCTAGCTTTCATCCTGCTAATGTCCAGCTCCCTCTTGTCTTTTCATTTTACATTTAAATGTAATTTATTTTTATTATTGAGAGGAAGCTAGTGGAAAACCTACTTATTAGAATAGAAATGAAGAAAGCAGTGCTGCACATTACATTTTATTTCTGCATAGCTGGGGGGATTAATGGATTTGCCTTCAGCCCATGCATTATTATTCCCAGCTACCCAGAAACAAAACATCATGCTTTTTTTTTTCGGAGCAGCTTGTCTAGCTTTAGGTGATATACGTATTTTTTTAACTTTAAAAAAAAGCTATTAATTTTACCTACTAATTTATTTCTACCTCTCTAGTACGTCACTTCCTCACATGAAATAAAAATACACTTAAAAGTGGCCTTTAGTTGGCTCTATTACTCTTAAAAGTTCCCAAAATCTGTGGAAACTGCAGCAGGAGGTAACAGGTTTTAACTGGACTCAGGTGACCCATTCATTGTCACAAATTCACCTGAGTCTCAGAAGCCTTTTCTCTCCCTTTTATTGTGTGCATCAGTTGGGCACAGAGCAAATAAGGGGAGAAAACCTGACGTACAGAATTCTGTATCCCACTAAACCCACCTGATCCAAGGAGAAAGAAAAATCTGGTCTCTCTCCAGAGCAGTTTTTTTTTCTTTTACAATTGCAGCATTAACTCTCTAAACTGGGTCAACTGCTGTGGATGCCTCTGATCATCAACCTGATGCTGCTACCGAATGGCAAAATATGAAGAGGTAAAAATGCATGCCCTGGGCAATATATATAAATTATGTACATGTATATGCAATTGTGTGTATATGTGCAAGATTTTCCAAAGAGACTAGTCACTTTGGGCATCACTATTTTTGGGTGTCCAACATGTGACAGAGATGCCTAGTTTTAGAGGATGTGTGCTCAGCATAATTTTTAATGTGTGTACATATGTGAGTGTGTGGGTATGACTCCTATTATATATAGGCACTGGTTTTGGCTCTCCTATTACTTTGGTTAGCATAATATCTTTGTTCTGAAAATTACCAGATTTTAGTTACTCTGAAGGCAAGGAGAATTTTTCTTCAAAATTTGAAAACAAACAAACAAAGTCAAATTGCTTTTGCATTGCAGGCTATTACACAATTATCCTGAATAAAACAAAACAAAACAAAAACCCATTTTTGTAATAAATTATTCAACTAATGTTACCAGGATACATTAACTAGTTTATAGGCTAGTGTTTAATCAACTACTGAGCAGTCACATGCCACAAGAAAATTATTCATAGGATAAATTTGTGGTGCAAAATGGCACTATGATATTTTTCAAAAACAATTCAAATAGTTCTATCAGAAGATGTTGCAGAAGAGGAAGAGTTCCTGATGATGAGGCGCTAGGCCCCACTCATTACCTTACAGGACTGTAACTAAGAACAGTTTAGAGTCTGTACCTGGCATAGATTCTGAGATTACTTTAGGGTGAATGCAGACAGTTGGCTGCAGATGAGGCCTTGCGCTCCATTCAATGGCATTTCTCTGTCTAGTTGTTAACTGTAGAACACTGCATCTCCTCAATGTCAAAATTTCAGGGACTGTTCTAGGAATGAGTGGACAGAGCCTTATTGACTTTGGTGAAAACTGGAAAACCAGAATGATGAAATAGGGTACAAATGGATCCTCTTGCATCTGACTAGCAGAGCTGGCAATTTCAACCATGTCTGCAATTGTATATAGGTCAAAGTACTAGTTGAAGGCATCCATTAACCCTTTACAACATAGCAATAGCCCCATCCCCATCTCAGCTTTCCCTCTCCTTCTGCTGGTGTTTGAAATGTTGACACCCTGAAAGAGTGAAGGAGGAAGGAAGGAGAGAGAGAGAGAAAGAGAGAGAGAGAGAGAGAACAATGGGGGGGATGAGTAAAAGAGGGGAATAGAACCCTGGCTGGGAGAATGGGTAATACTTGTATGGAGGGCATGGGGGACTCTTGGGTGAGAGGAAACAAGGGAATGGGGGCACAGAGAACAGATCCATGGAGGGAAGGGGCAGCCTGGGGAGGCTCCAGAGCCCCAGGCATTTGGCAGAGGAGTGAATAGGATGCTTATAAACCTCCTGGAATAAGTGACATAGACAGCTTCTGGTATGAAGAAGGGGATGAGGGCACAGGGCTGCAGGGGGTCCATAATAAAGAGGGGGTGGGAGGTGGCATGCAGTGAGCTTGGAGGGTGGGGAGAATGGAAACTATAAAGAGCCCTTAGTGTGTGTGATGTACTTAGCCTATGGAAGCAACAAAATGTGCGACTAGGCAATTATTCAGATGATGAACAAAGGCCATTGGGCTGAAATGTTGATTTCCTACGCAAGTAATATACACCTGTTTGGAATAGTATTGCGGAAAATATGGCGGTGCTCTTTAATAACTTATGCTGAATCTGGCTCTGTCATAAGAATGTTCTGTCTGTATTATATGAGGGGATGCATACTCTTTCCCTGGGAGCCTGTCTGCAAAGCAGTGGGCAAGAAGGAGGAGACTGTTCCTTAGTCTTTCAACAGCTTATACCTATGGAAAGGTACCAAAGCAAGTAGCCTTAATGTCTCTAGCCTTCTCTGCTAGGGAACATGGAAACCTGTTTGTACAGGGTGGGTCAAAGGGAACCAGCTTGAGAAACCCCAAGACACTCAGAAGGATCTGGGCTTTGCCAAGAAAATATAAACAGGTTCTGTTCTACATCTTCATTAATGATCTCAATGATGGGATAGGTTGCATGCTTAGTAAGTTTGTGGATGACACCAAGCTGGGGGGAATGGTAGACACGCTGGAGGGCAGGGACAGGATTCAGGGAGACTTAGATAAATTGGAGCACTGGGCCAAAAGAAATCTCATCGGGTTCAACAAGGACAAGTGCAAAGTCCTGCAGTTAGGACACAAAAATCCCATGCACTGCTACAGACTGGGAACCGATCGGCTAAGTAGCAGCACTGTAGAAAAGGACCTGGGGTTATGGTGGACGAGAAGCTGGATATGAGTCAACAGTATGCTCTTGTTGCCAAAAAGGCCAATGGCATATTGGACTGCGTCAGTAGGAGTGTTGCCAGCAGATCGAGGGATGTGATTATTCCCTTCTATTCTGCACTGCTGAGGCCGCTTCTGGAATACTGTGTCCAGTTTTGGGCTCCCCAGTACAGAAAGGATGTGGACAAATTAGAAAGAGTCCAGCGGAGGGCAACGAAAATGATTAGGGAGCTGGGGCACATGACTTACAAGGAGAGACTGAAGGAACTAGGCTTATTTAATCTACAGAAGAGAAGACTGAGTGGGGATTTCATAGCAACCTTCAACTACTTGAAGAGGTGCTCCAAAGAGGAGGGAGCTAGGCTGTTCTCAGTAGTAACAGAGGACAGAACAAGGAGCAATGATTTCAAGTTACAGCTGGGGAGGTTGAGGTTGGATATTAGGAAAAACTTTCTCACTAAGAGGGTGGTGAATCATTGGAATGAGTTGCCTAGGGAGGTGGTGGAATCTCCGTCTTTGGAGATATTTAAGGTCTGGTTAGACAAAACCTGGGCTGGGATGGTTTCGTGGAAGTAGTCCTGCTTTTAGCAGGGGATTGGATTAGATGACCTCATGAGGTCCCTTCCAGCCCTAAAATTCTATGATTCTATTCCTGCTCTCAGGAGGACACCTGGCTAACTTAGCTTGTAATGATGTGTAAGCTTACATGGGACAAATATATGTGTAAGATGGTAATTGTTTTCTCTAATGTTGGTTCCAAAAAGGCTCTTGGTAACTAATATCAGTAGTCACAAGTTCCCAAAGAGAAGAAAGACAGGTTTCTCAAACTCAGTCATGCATACAGGATGATATAGGCTGGGAGTTGTACCCAGGTCATGGTCTAAGAGTGAGATTCCATCCTGAGAGAGGTATGGTCAAGACTTGAGATAGGTGCTCTGAGGCTGTGTCTACACTTACAAACTAAGTCGACTTAAGCTTGCTTAAATCGACTTAATTTAATCTGTGTCTACACTACATTTTCCTTAAGTCAACTTAAGGAGCAGCTTAAGTCGACTTAAGGAAAATTAAAGTCGACTTTATAAAACCTCATTTAAAGTCAACTTTATTAAAGCAATTTAGCCAGTGTAGACGCAGATTAGACCTAAATCGACTTTACGTTGACTTAAATGGCTTCAGAGCTATCCCACTGCCCTCCCTGCCAGGGTGGCTGGCATAAGCAGAGCCTGGCATGCCCCCCCACAGGGCAGGACAGAGCCCTGCCCGCCCTGCTCCTATGCCCTGCAAGTGTCCCTGTCCTGCTCAGCCCCCATTGTACCCAGGTACAATGGGGCAAATGCTGAGCCCCCTGGCACTTGGCAAGGGGTGCCCCCCTGCCACCATGGACCAGTCCCAGGTCCACCTAGCCCCTACAAGTCAATGCTCTAAGTCGATTTGGCAGGGTCCCCTTTAAGTCAACTTAATTTTTGAGTGTGGACATGCTAATTCAACTTAACAAAGTCGACTTAAAGTCAACTTTATTAAGTCAACTTAAATTAACAAGTGTAGACATAGCCAGAGGGACCAGAAAGGGGACAGAGGTGCAGTTAGCCCCATAACCTTGACAAGTATATAATGTACAACTGATACTAACTCACTGAGACATCATGTCTCAACAATCTATTAAAATTATTTGAGGAGACCAACAAGCATGTAGACAAGCTATACCCAATGGATGCAGTTTTCCTCAACTTTCAGAAAGCCTTTGACAAAATCCCTCACCAAAGGCTCTTAAGCAAAGTAAGCAGTCATGGAATAATAGGGGTGGTATTCTCCTGGATCAGTAACTGGTTAATAGATAGGAAGAAAAGGGTAGGAATAAATGTTCAGTTTTTACAATGGAGAGAGGTAAATAGTGGTGTCCCTCACAGATCTATCTATACAGGGACTAGTACTGTTCAACATATTCATAAATGAGCCAGACCAAGGGGTAAAAAGTAAGCTGGTAAAGTTTGCAGATGGTACAAAATGACTCAAGATATTTAAGTCCAAAGCAGGCTATGAAAAGTTACAAAGGGTTTTTACAGAACTGGATAACTGGGCAACAAAATGGCAAATGAAATTCAATGTTGATAAATTCAAAGTAAAGAATATTTGAAAATAATCTCAACTATTCATATACATGATGGTGTCTAAATTAGCTGTTACCACTCAAGAAAAAGACTTGTAGTTACAGCTCTCTGAAAACATCTGCTCAATGTGCAGTGACAGTCAAAAAAACCTATTTCCCTGATTGGGACAATTGGGCCATATATGGTCCGTAAGTCCACACAGGTAGCATGTAGCAGGCCTTTCCCCACGGTGAGATGCTTTAGGTTCTGGACTGATATAAGATCTCCTGGCCACATTGGGGCTAGTCTTATTCCTGGACCCATCACCCCTTCTAGCCTGTGCTGAGTAGGGGACGCCCTTCCCCAGAGGTCTTTGCTTATCTTGACTTATATTCTGTATGAAAGCATCTGCAATTCGTGCTGCCTCCAAAATGGTATTGGGCTCTCTATCAAGCCTGGCCACCTTGATATAGTCCGGTGCTATCTCCAGGAGTTGCTCCTTAGCAATTAGATCAAGAAGTTTACCATAACTACCCTGGGTCCCCTCCCCCAGAATCCATCTTTCCAAATACCAAGTAGCCTGTGAGCTGTTTCAGTATAGGTAACATTATCTGGCCGCCTATAATTTCTAAATTTCAATTGGTAAGATTCAGGACTAATTTTGAACCTTCTCAGGATCATTTCTTTAAACTTTACATAATTCAATGAATCATTTAATTCCATATCATTAAATACCTCTCTGGCCCTCTTGGACAGTCTGGTGAGGAGTACCTCTTCAGGAATCTTATGGATCTCACAGAGTCTTTCAAAAGTATACAAAAATTCCTCAATATCCTCGCCATCTTTGTAAGGTGGGACAGATCCTTTCCCACTTCTTGATGGAGGAAGTCAAGGAACCTTCATTTAAAGGCAGACTCTTCTGGATCTGGGCTATCTCCAATTGCCTTTGATGAGCTCTCTCCTCTGCTGCTTCCTTCAGCCACAACTCCTGCAGCCGCCCTTGCCAGCTGTTTCCTCCTCCTCTAGCCACCCTTGACGAGCTCTTTCCTCAGCAGCCTCTTCCATGTCCTGCATTTTTTGTTGCTCCCACAAGCGAAGCTCCATTAGGCCTCTCTCCCTTCGAAGATGCTGGTCATCGTCTGGGTCTGGCTGCTTACTTTCTTCTGCAAGAGCCACGCCTGAGTCAGAATCAGGCAGAGCTCCTGTCCTCTGATCATTTTCCATGAGCAGATCTCTCATTCACTGCTCTGAGACATTCCCCTTAAGGGTTATTTTTCTCTCTTTACATAACAGTTGGAGCTCTCTTGCGCTCATAGGTTTATATGACTGCTACTCACTCATTGTGACTACTTTACTTTTAACACTCTCAGTATCAAATATTAAAATTTAGGAATAGTGTGGGGTCCTGATCCAACACCCAACTGTTCTGGTTCTGTGGATCCTGCCAAGACTACACCAATGTGACCAGGGCCTCCTGGGATAACCTCCTGGATGTGCAAAACTCAGGGCAAGCTGCAAAATCAGGAGCCAAACTCCCCAAATACTGATGGGTGGTACTTAAACCAGTCTTCCTATCAGTTGCAACCAGGCTTCTGGTTCCCCACATTGGGTACCAAGAAATTTGCCCAAAATAGAAACAGCTCCCTTTATTGCACTCCAGCTCCCCTGGCTCCCACCTAGCCGCACAGTCCCTTGAAGAAATAGGTTCTCCTGACCCCAAAGGGTCAGCCACATCACACAGAACACTATAAGTTTGGATCTTACCCAAAATACCACACTGATAGCCAATCCTTTAGCAACTACAACGAAAGGTTTAATATAAAATGAAAAGAAGCAAAGTATGAGAGACGTTAAAGGTCAAAATGAATCATATACATACAAATGATTTAGAGTCCATGTAAAGCAGTTTGCAGGCTTGTTCCTCTGGAGTTTGCAGGCTTGTTCCTCTGGTAAACACCCAGCACCTGGGTGGGCCTCGGTCCTTGGTCCAGTCACAGAGGAATAATTCCAGAGATGTAGACTGGGCACTGGAGACAAGATGGAGTCGGGGCTGCTACCTTTTATCACCTTTGGCCTTCTCCATGCTGTGTTGGAGTTCTTTCCAATCAAAATGTAGATGAGTCACATGTTCAAGTCCTAGTGGCTCAATGAGTTTCTCCCTGGGCCCATTGTACCTGGGAGCTTTCTTAATGGGCCCTTAAGGAGACAATGACTGTAGATATCCTGTCTGGGGAGTTTCCCAGAATCATACAGGTTGAAACATAGATATAGCAAACATATTCCTAACTTCTAATACAGCTGCAATTCCTACACATAAACCATATAATCATTCCCAGCAAATTACTACCTTTCTATTGATACCAAACAGGACATAGTTCCTATGGATTATAGCAATTATGAGATATT
This sequence comes from Pelusios castaneus, assembly GCA_007922175.1. NCBI lineage: Eukaryota > Metazoa > Chordata > Testudines > Pelomedusidae > Pelusios > Pelusios castaneus. The sequence continues at coordinate 21,225,541 of ML685758.1, forward strand.
AATACAAAATAATATCATAAATGGTTCCCTAAATCCAGACAGTGTCACAGAAGGTAGCAAGTTTAAAGTAAACATAAGAAAATATTACTTCATACAACACAGGGTCAATCAGTGGAACTCTTTCCCAGAGGACGTTGTGAAGACCAAAAGTATAAGTGGGTTAAAAAAATTATGTAAGTTCATGGAGGATAGGTACATTAATGGCTATTAGCCAAGATGGTCAATGATGAAACCCCATGATGCAGGTGTCCCTAAGCCTCTGACTGCCACATGCTGGGATTGGCCAGCAGGAGATGGATCACTTGATAATTGCCCTGTTCTGTTCATTCCCTTTGAAATATCTGGCATCGGCCACTATTAGAAGACAGGATACTGTGATAGAGGGATCATTTATCTGACACTGTAAGCAATTCTTATGTTGTCCAGTGGCATTCTCAATTTGTGGCCTATGCAGAAACATCCTCTATAGCATGTAGGGAATTTCCATGTCAAACCCAAAGGAGGTTTATTGTGCAGGTGGACTTCTATTATTCTTCTACATTAGGATGAATTTCACTCAGAATGTTCAGGGTATTACAGTTATTAGTTCTGGCAGATCATTGTGGTATTCAGTTATCACCAAGTCTGACTGAGGGCCATCTCATTCAGTGTCTGAGTTCTAACTGATCACTCTTGCATAACATGAGCCTCTGCCTCATAACAACCAGTTCCAACTAGGTCTTTTGAAAACCTCTTTAAAGTACCGTTCCCCATACTCATGTATGGCTCAATGAGATGTACTTTGCACAGGATGGAGACCCTAACTTAAAGAGGAATGGACCACAGAAATCAGAAACAATGCATACGTATTCATGGAAGTCTTTGAGTCTTCTGTAGTTATTGTGGGTAACATTAAAAACTGACACACTGTGTCCTAGGTCTTCCAAAAACATCTGTATCTTCCTACTCATAGGACAGGGCTACATTATCCTTTACTCACAATAGGGTGGTCATATTGTGTTTTTAGTGGCAACCATTGTATATATTAATCTGCTTTTTTAATTTTTTTTTTTTAAAAGGAAGCTGGAAGACATGTCCCAAAATTATGGCTAGCTTTAAAAAAAATCACACTGTGGATGGCAGGATAAGCACAGCAACTTATTTACCTGTCACTCATGATCAGTATAAAGAACATGTCAGATATATGTCATGTTTCAATTACTTAAGGAGAATTGGGAGATGGAATAAATGCATTCTCAGTATTTATTCACACTGTCCTATTTTAATTGTTTGTTTAGTCTTCATTTTAAGTTTCTGTTTCTTTTAATTAACACCTCAGCCCACAGGCCCACAAACAGGGTAAACTGAGAAATTTTTAATCCACCCAGTTTGCTTGTCAGTCATATGGGTTTTCACAAGTTCTTTCAGCTCTTACACCTATGCTTATCTATGCCAAAAGCCCTCAAAATAAAATTAGCCAGATTCTGATCTCCCTTTCTCTTTGTACTATTATTTTCAGCCAGCAGTTGTAGGAAACAGCTGACATCCTACCAGAAAATAAAACAGGCCTTCATTACAAGCATTTGCAGTCAGGGTTAGAAGGACACCAGCTGTACTTTCCTAGACTGCTAGTGATGAGTGGAGCACAACTGGTTTTGGTATATCTCATCTATTATACTTAACCAGTTCAATCACTCTACTGAATCAAAGCAAAATAATTACCAATCACTTTCATACCTACCACATCATACAGAAATATCACCATAAGTGAGCCTGCTACCTAAACAAAATTTATTTAAATTGAACTTGAGAAAGCGGAGTTCCCAGTGAATTGGATTTGCACTCTAAATGTTCTCAGTTGTCTGTAAGAGCACACAGGATGCAAAGGAATTGCTGCTAATGAAAGGGGGGGAAAGGGGGGTTGTTTGGGAGATTGTTTGAAAAGTGTTTAGTCAGAGGGCGCACTGATGTTTGACTTCATTGTAGTGTTGCATTCTTATAAAAACAACAGAGTCTTGTGGCACTTTTAAAGACTAACAGATTTATTAATCGCATGAGCTTTCGTGGGAGAAAATCCCACTTCGTTAGTCTTTAAAAGTGCCACAAGACTCTGTTGTCTTTCTACAATAGACTAACACGGCTACCCCTTTGGAATTTGATTGCATTCTTATGTTATTCGTAGCATCATTTTAATCTGATGAAGTTTTATTTTTGTAGTATTTCCATTTCCCTAGTAAATGATTAAATATGTACGTGTTCTAATTTTCACAGTCTGCAGGTGGTAGTGAGTAGAGCTGTCTCTAACCATGCTCTGTAAATAATATAGGTATTATCCCACACTAAAATCACAGCATAGCTTTTCAAAGCACAGAAACTAGCTCCAGGCACTTACTTTGAATGGTGAAATAACATCATAATTTAAATGTGCGATAACATAACAAGGTGAAATATCCTGGTGAGAATGGCTGTTACTGAAACAATACGTTCATTTTGGCCTAAAAGGAGTGCACGCAGAAGTCATTGCATTGTATCTACCTGCCAAATTTGAAATGCAAAATATAAATGGCTGCAAATGTGTCTAGATTAGTTAGCTTGGCTTTGTGCTTATGTCTTCTATGAACTCTAGATCCATTAACATGTTCACCTCAAGGCCAGTAGATAGGCATCAAATTCCTCAACTGTGTCATGTAGAAAACCATGGTGGAAGCAAAAGAAGAAGATGCATTTCAGTCCTTGGACTAATCTTTACAAAATGTCAAAGTTCAGTGGACCTGCACAGACATTCAAAGCAACTTTCTGTATTTAGAATACATCAGCCACAAGAGGTAAATGCAAGGATTTTTTTCTTATTACCTTTTAAAATGGTTTTGAAATGTTTGTAATTCAGTGACAAACACAGCATCAGCTATTTATTGGTTACATTCAGATATAAAGGTTAGATGGTAGCTTCATGAAAAAAATTAAAAGTAGGTAATTTATTGTCCTTTTCTGTAAGCAGATGATGCAAGAACAATGTTGGCTACCCTTTTCCTTCCCAGGATTTCATGTTAGCTCTTGCAAATAAGCTCCTGTATTTTCTCACTAAGATGTGTATACATCAGAAGAGCTTAAAGGTTAGACTTAGTTTTGATTAAAAAGACTGAAATTATTGATTACGCTTTAGGAATGCTAGGAAAATGAAACAAAATAACCGTGATGCTCTGTCCACCAATTTGCTAGTATCAATATCGATGAATATTTGAGTTCTAATTCTCCTCTTACTAACAGGTGCAATTACAGTGAAGTCAGTGGAGTTACATCTGTGTATGTAATAGGAGAATCAGGCCCTTCACCTGAACTGTGCTATAGTATATAACGCATATGGTGAAAGGAATTTGAGCTATAAACTTGCCTAAGGTTTAACTGGGTACTTGGGAGGACAGCGTGAAGAGAACTTGCACTGTGCTGCTTTTGCTGTATGTGTTTTGCGGATGGATGGACTCCCTGACAGTCAATCAGGCAGCTTTCTTGAGCACTAAATACACTTTACTGGGGAGATGAAAACCTCTGTGCTGTACCTGCATGTAAATACAATACTCATTTTAGTGCTGCAAAGCCTCTGAAAAACAGCTCCAGTCTTAACCACATCATCAATATCGGGTGTTGCATTGTAACAAAATTTAAGACACTGCTAGGGGTACTCTCTTGTAACACCCTAGCAGGATGAATCTCGTCTTTACATTTCAAGGGGCTAAAAAGGAAAAAAACCTGGAAAACAGCTGTTCCAGCATCTTATTAATAGGACAGAAGGCAGGTCTCATATGCAGTGTAGTCACTTCAGAAGCCTTGGTTCTGTTACTGTTCATTAATCCGAACATGAATTACTTAAACAGCCTGACAGTGTGGCAATGTGAATACTGAACACAAAAGCACAAGCAGATCAAAGTGCAGTTAACAGTAGTAAATTTTCAGGAGAGTGCTGAGCAGGGCCAGATTAACCAGCCTGGGAGCCCTGAGCTGCCCTGCACCATGCTCCGCCAGAGGCCCCCCCCCCCCCCTCCAGCATGGCAGCCTGTGGGTGGGCCATTGCTGGGGGGGCCGTGAGGCCAGAGGGTGCTCCTCCATTTTGGCCCAGGCCTTTAGCTCCTGCGATAATCTGGCCCTGCTGCTGAGTAGGTCTAGTTTTTCAGAAGGTGAAGGAGCCAAAGAAACGAATAATATCAGACCATTTTAAAAGAAGAAAATTGCTAACGTAGAACAAATATTCATTCTCATGAGGAGCTTGCCATAAAGTTAAAGAGAGAATGACATCAGGGAATCATATCACACTGCTTGCTTCCAGTTTCCATCACCAATATCTTGAGATAATGTTCATGGTGACCTCATACCAACAGAAGCAAAGAAAGCACTGAATCAAATTTTATTTTATCCTATGGTATGTTAATTGCAGACTAAAGCAAATTACTGCAGTGGTTTGGGTAATTTGGAAACCCATGGAATACATAGGTATGGCTTAGTAGATTTAAGACAATGGGTTTGATCATCCTGTCTTGTGGATGGAATGAGTGGAAATCTGCACATGGCTACTAGCCCCGTAATGAGATCATGGAGGGGAATGAGATGTATGGCCTACTATGCTACAGCTCAAAGGAATCCGCAGAAAATCCTGCCTCCCAGCTCTGCAGATCTTGAGGAGTTCTCTGAAGAGATAGTCCGTCCATCCTGCTTCAAAGCCAGACTGCCAGCAGCTTATAGTTATACACAATCCAAAGTTGCCAACCTTCCAACCTTACCTTTTAGTTTTTACTGACATGAAGATCTGAGGTAGATTTTTTTTTTTACTGACAAGGTAAACTTTTTACTGACATCGCTAAAAAATACCATCAGCAATATAATAATGTCACAAATGTGTGTACTTGTGCAATATTTTGTACCCAGGAATTTGGAATCACGCAATTGTTTTAGCTGCAGTTAATTGATCATACAGATTCTTTGGGCATGTGCAATAATAGAAATGATGAAGTCATGATCAGAGTACTTTTATGATATAAGAAGTGATTCTGAATGACAACAATCAGTGTCAAAATACAATATGTTTTATTTCTACCCACTTTATGGACATTTTCATCTATTTACAGATATATTGACAGTGTTAAAATTATACTCTTTTTTCTGACTGTCCATATGGACAGTTGGCAACCCTGACACAGTCCTTCCTCTGGAGGAGCGAACACAGGAGATGTAAAGCTGTAATGAGTAGCATTCATTCCAGCTAGAAATTCTGTGAAATTGACCGAGAAGAGTATACTCTAAGTGCAATCCCTCCAGTCTGACTTAAACCAACAGGGCCCTTTTCCAGTACTTTTCTGAAATACAGCACTTGAGCACTGGTGTTTCCCAGCTACAAAGCTAGTAGCCACTTCTTTGCTGAGTTGCCCCAGTCAATCTGAATCAGAAGTACTGGAGTTACAGAGCAAACAGAGTAAATATTGCATTAGATGACGTAGCAATATCTTAGCCATATTACGTTTGCATGAAGCATGGAGCATTTCCATGGTTTTCAGCGTGGAGAGGATGACTACATGGCATTGATTCTGTTTCTGATGCTTTGGGGCCGTTCTAGTAGAATTTCTTCTCCTTTCATCCCATGTCACACCAAGTTCTTATGGCTCATTCCCAGCATCAATACTTTTTATTATTTGTTTCTTTGTAGGAGGGGGGGGAGTTGTTTTTTTTTAAGAAGCAAGATTTAAAGCCCTTGCTTTATTTCAAAGTCAAAACGTTGGGCCATCCTTTTATTTTGTGACTGGTTGTTAATTAGTTGACCTAGTTGGACAGAGGGTTAGGGTGCACACAACACCACTGACAGATGTTTGCCTTATTTTCTGCTGCTATAAATCAGTGCTGGTCTGTCGACTTCAGCTGAACTGCATCCATTCAGCCTAACAGAGAATTTGGTTCAGCACCTTTCTGGCAAAGTTCAGAGGAAAACAATAAATGTTCTTTAGGCATTTTCTCAGTAGGGAGAGTTTTAATAACCTCTATGAGATTATGTGAATATAGTCAGTAATGTCAATGATGTTTTTCATTACAGTATATATGAGCATTGCTGAAATAACCCAAAAAACCACCAACAAGAAACATCCATAGTGGACCAGATCCTCAGCTGATGTAAACTGGAGTAACTCCATCTGTAATAAAGTGGTCATAGAAGGGTTAAGTGGTTACTCAGCATATTGTGCTGGAGCCGTGCTTCACTCTTTCTTGTTAGTCAGTGTGTGTTTCTTCCCAGCCCCCCTCTATATTGTTGAATGAAGTAGCATGTTTCAAGCCTGTAGTATTGTAAGTAACGAGTGTTTCTGGTGCATAGAGCAGCCCCTTTACAAAACCGTCAATGATGCCATGCTGATTTACGCTCGCTGAGGATCTGAACAAGTATGATAAGAAAATTTAAGACTGAATGTTTTAGCATTCAAGTCAGGAACTGCCACTGCGTTGAGATTGCTGTGCCCGGAGAGCCCTGTGTGGGTACAAAAATGTAGATCCACAGCCACAAAAATCACCTTGTACCTGACCTGTGATCTGCATTCCATCTTTTATATGTATCTGCATGGGCACCAACCCGCAGCACCACGCTATCTCACAGTGCCTCTCAGGAGAAGCGTGCATGAGTGCATATGCATGTGTACTGTTTATAGGATCTCAGAGGCCGGGAAGCAGCTGTTACTATCCTCCAGCAGTCAGAGCTCCTGGGTCTCCCCCCATGGCCCCGGGGGGCTGAGGAGTTTGCCTCCTCTTGCCCAAGCCCTGCAGGAGTTCTGTGCTCCTGCATTGACATCAAGGGGAGGAACTTTTCAATTGATTTCAGCGTGTAGTGGATTGTCAACTCAATATTCAGTTTACCAGAGGCACATTGAAATGAAGCAAAGCTCAGTGTTCACTGTGAGCTTTAGAGTTTGAGCTGAATAAGGCAGAAAACCTAGGGACTACTGCCTGGAGCTAGGAAACTTCATGCCTTCAAAAATGTTCTCATTCCCTACATGTTCCCATTCTCTACTGGGAGAAAACAGAGACATTCTGATGTTTTTCACAAAATGCGTGTGATGGTGGTATGGGAATCTTAGGTTCAGGTCTTGGTTCTGAGTGAGACCAAGCGGGAATTTGAACATGAGTTTCTCATATCCTAAGTGTATGTTCTAACCACCAGCTTATTGGCTAGCCTGGCGAGGGTCGATCTCTCTCTCTCTCTCTCTCCCCCTCTCTCTCTGTCTCTGTTTTGAGCAGTGATCCCATCCTGGGCCTGAGATAACTTTCCCAAGGAAAGTTTTGTCAAAAGAATACATTATTGTGGAAAGTTTAGGTTGGAAGCATTTTCCAACAACAACAATTTGTCAAAAATTCCTCACCAGCTCTAGCCATCCTTCATCCAGTGCTCATCTCCTGGGATGCATGTGTTCACTAAATGGCTAAGTTAGCTTGGCATACTCTGAGTCAGAAAATGTTATCCATTAAAAAGGTGTTTTGGGCATGCATGAAATGTGATTTTTCAACAGCTCATAACTTAGCCTGTTCCAAAACAGTTTCTGCCAAAGCACATAATAAAGGCACTTCTCTTCAATGCTGGATTTCAGCTTTCCATCTGTGGCAATTTTGACTTTCAAGCTGTTTTAAAAAATGTTGCAAGCTTTAGTTTCAACATGTATTCAATATCAGCTGAACTCATTTTGCTCAAATCTACCAAAAACAGCAAATCACTTCTGGGGCAGATACCAGACTTGACAGCTGAAAATTTTAGAAAGGTATAAGGAAGTCAGAATGGGGTTACAATGGAACTCCTTAGGTAGCCTTAACCATAACTGATGCTTGCATTCTAACCTGAATAATTCACACACATCTGAGATAAAGGCAGGATTCTTTCCAAAATGTGGGTATGTCTTCATGGCCTCATATATTTATTTATAGTGAAACAAACGAAGAGTCCTGTGGCACTTTTAAAGACTAATAAATTTATTTATGGCATGAGCTTTCATGGGAGAAAATCCCACTTCGTCAGATGCTCTGAAGATGGGGAATTTACAGAATGGGAGGAAAATAAATGCAGGGAAGTGTTAAGACAAAAGATCAGGTCAGGCTGTAATGTAACAGCAAATCAAAGCAGATGTTAAGATTCAAACACTGGGGAACAGCATATAGAAGGTGAGGTCAAATTACTTGTTGTAATGAGAATAAAATCTATAGTCCCTGTTTAACCCTAAAGCAACGGAGTCAAATCTACATATTAATTCCAGTTCTGCAGTTTCTCTTTGAAGCTGCGATTTGTTATTCATTTGTTTGAGCACAGCAATTAACAAGTCATCAATGGAATGAGCAGGGAGATTGAAGTGTTCCCCTCTTGGTTTTTGAATGTGATTTCTGATGTCAGACTTCCAGCTAAGAAAAAAAAGCAAAGATCCCCACACTAAAAGATTTTCAGTGGACAGATTATTATACCTCTGTCACCTTTTGGAACTGTAGATTGTAATTCATTTTTGCTTGTATTTTCCTGCCTCAACTTGTAAATAGTTCTGTCATTTCTTTCGCTCAGTTAACAAATCCTCAATTTACTATAGGATTGCCTACCAGTGTTCTGTTTGGTATGAGATCTAAGGCACAAATTGATCAGGGGTAACTGACTGGTCTCTTGGGACTGAGAGAAACCTGAATATCTTGTGATTTTGGGTGAAAGTGATCATTAACAACTAAATTTGGCTTGCCTGGATGGCAAGATATATTGGAGTGCCCAAGAGAACCGTCTGTAACTGTTTGGCAAGATTGTCAGTGATCTAGCAGTTCACATTTGTTTCTGAGTTGGTGGAAACTAATCATAGAACATACCACCAGATTTGGAGTGTCTGCCCTATTTTTTGACAGTCGGCCCTAGGGTTGTCATTCATGGTCAGGAACCACTCCAGACAATGTGACACAGGTCTCCAATTGTCAGCAAGGCTTGTCTGTCTTATTTGAGAGAGATAAAAAGGGGGAGGTAATATCTTTTACTGGACCAATATAAAATGGTGAGAGAGAACTTTCAATCTTCAGAGACCTCTTCCTTAATAAAAGATATTATTTTGCCCATCTTATCTCATATACATTCTGGGCTATATTCAAAATGGCTACCACAGCACTGCAAAGGATCTTGACTTGACATACCTTTTAATATACTTCCACACACAAAGCATGCGTCAAGTCTACTTGATGTGTGAATGAGGATTAAAAAATGACAAAAGGGATTAGCTATACAGAGCATAGATGCAAGTCAATATTTGCATCATCAGACCTAAGTAATGAGTTTTGAAAGTCTAATCCTGCTGATAGTCTATAGAATTATGGTACCTAATAGTAATGGCATTTCAGCAAAAGTATCACAGTATTCAGCCTGTGATTCACATTAAAGTAGTGACATCCAAAATAGCTTCTTTTCCCCTTTCTTTTTTTTCATGAGTGTATGACAGGTCTATGGATACCTTTCTTTTCTTCAGATAGTCAGCAGATCTATGAATACTGATGAAGAGAACCATTGTGAAAGTTCACAGTGGTGAATTGCTTCCAACTGCTGTAACTTTAATGAGCAGATTGTTAAAAATAATCTACTGGCCATCGCACCCCTGACATATTGTGGTAGTTCACATTACATACTGCAATTAGCCAGGTTGCATTAAAACACATTTAAAAACAAAAAACAAAACAAAGAACAAAAGATGCTGTGCAATTGCAAATTGCTGTGAGCCTGAAGCAAATAAAAGGAAGTAGTGGTGACGTTACCAATTATATATACACATATGCAAATTCAGTTCTGTGCTTTGTCTATTATCAATTACAAACATGTATCCTTGAATTTAAATGCAGAATATCTAAGACTGGGTGACATGAACAAAATTTACCCCTCCTGTTCCATTTGTAAATTTAGAATTTAGGGATAGATTTCTATTAGAGTCCAGTGCTATTCACTAGATATAAAGCTGTATCAAAAATGGGGGTGGAGATATAGGTGTGGCATAATTCTTGTACTAACACAAAATTGTTAAATTAACAATAAAGACTCAAACTCTTGTCCATACACATAATGATATTATTTATTAACACATATCTTTGAAAAGGCTTCCTTAAGCCAGGCAACTTCATTGGTTCTTAAAAGCATAATACCGTTTCAGTGAAGATAAAAGGCAAGTCTTTAGACCAAAGCATAGCGTACTCCACATGCTAAGATATACACAGTGAAATGGCTGTCTTTGTAGAAACCTTGTGTGCAACTCAGCCGTTATTGTAACCTCCGGTGTGTATCTTTAGTATAAATGGGAGCATTTTTTAAAGAGCTGCTCTCTAGAAAACCACTTTCCCTGATTTTAAGACAATTTTTGTGGATCTGTCTTATTCCCGGTAAACCAGGAGTACTGTTGCACTTTAAAAGACTAACAAATTTGTTTAATGCATGAGCTTTCATGGGAGAAAATCCCACTTTGTCAGATGCTTGATGAAGTGGGATTTTCTCCCACGAAAGCTCATGCATTAAATAAATTTGTTAGTCTTTTAAAGTGCCACGGGACTCCTTGTTTGTTTTGCTGAACTAGACTAACAAGGCGACCCCCCCCCCCCCCCCCGCATCATCCCCGGAACTTATTCTCTGTAGTGCAAGCTCTGCCATCCTTTCAGGGGTGAGCAGGGCAACTGCCTTCGGCCCTTTCCCTCCTCCCCCACTGCCTTTGGTGGCAAGGGGCAGGGCAGGGGAGGACGGGACAGTGGGGCCTGGCCTATGGGCCTAGGGACAGCCCTGAGTCCAAGGTCCATAATCTAAAAATACTTGTTACCCTAACTCAAATCTTCTGCTCTCTGAAATTGCATTGATGAAATAAATACAATGGACTGTGTGTAGTATTTTTCTTCTTTGGATAAAGCCCACATGGATTTCAATAAGAATTTTGTCTGAATAAGGACTGCATAACTTGGTAGTATGTGTGTGAGTTCAATCTAAACTACAGCCTATAAAGAAGAGATTTAAATGTATGGCCAACCTCCATCTTCATTTACAGACTGTACATTCAAAATTTTGATATCACCCATTTCTATTTTCCCAAAAGGGGGGAGGGAGGAGGAAATTTATAGGCACCTACAGTAAAATGGGCTTATAAAAAAATACACAAAGCACAGACAGACATTATCAGTAGCAGATCTGTTGTACAGAGTTGTAATTTTTTAGATAATTACATTTTACGTTTTTTAGGGATTTCTATGCAGTGCTTTTACTAAAATTTATTTCTTCCTTCTTGGTTTCTTTTTTCTAAAAGTGAAATAACAGCTGGCACTAAGCCACTGAACTGTAGACAAACTGGCTATCGTATTTTGAAAGAATACACAGAGAGCAAGAAAATTGCTGTAAGGAAAGACTCTTCAATGCTCCTCAAGCAGTGAGCAAGAATAGGAGAGCAAAATGTGTCAAAAGAGCTAAAATGACCTGTCTCAATCCTTGCATGGAGTCCAGGAGAACTAGATCATGACTGTTATTGTTCTTTCACTCAGATGCCCAGGTGACAGGCCATTTAGAAACTCAATAGAGTAGATTCCACTGGCTATACAATATGTGACAGACAACAGCTTTCCCAAGTTGGAAGCAGTTAGCCTCATAAGATATGTCTTCACTACAGCATTAGCTCAGGACATAGCCTGATTGGTCACTTTAATCCCTCTTCCATCCACCCAGAAAAACTTCTAACCTGGACTTGAGAGTGCTTTACTCTTGGGTACCAATCCCCACTGAGGATATGGGCTTTGAGTTTGGCTTTCCCTTATGCCCAAGTGACAGCCCAGCATACTTGGCAATGAATACACAGACTAATTAAACCCCAATGCTGCTAGTCTTCCAATCATATCCCTCTATTCCATTCGGGCTGTACTGTTTTATCTACTTTCTCCCTTCTTTGGTGCTGCATTTTTAATCTCAGTGGCTATGTCTACACTAGAAAACTTGTCGACTTTTCTAGTGTAGACATAGCCCCTTATTGACCTTATTAAGTCAACTTAATGCTTTAAGTCGACTTAATAAGGTCGATTTAGGTGCTAATTCCTGTCCACACTGGCTTTAAGTGGATTTAAGGCTTAAGTCAACCTAAAACCAGGTGTTATTAAGTTGACTTAAGCTTTCCTTAAGTCGACTTAAGGAAATGCTTAAGTCAACTTAATAAAAGTCCAGTGTGGATGCGGCTTTGTTTAGGTTGACTTAAGGAGGCTTAAGTCAACCTAACTTGCCAGTGTAGACGCACCCAGTGTGTCTGGCTCTATTTTTTCTGAGCTTCCACGGCATTTGAATGGAGATTTTGTCCAAGAAATTCTCCCATGCTGCCAGTTTCTCAGAAGTTGACATCAGCCTTTTAATAAATCTGTGATGTGATATCATTAAGGCCCATGACTTGGGGAAATGTACCCGAAATTTTTCATGTTTAATGGACAGGAAAGAAATGGAGAGGCAGAGAAGTCAGCTACGCATCACTTTGTAGTTTGCAAACTGAATTCCTTAATGACACGGTCATTAAAATTCCTTGCTGCCAAATGCTGTTTGCTTTTGCCTTTGGAACTGTGTGAATGGTACGTCTTCACAGCAGTTAACTCTGTGTAACACTGTACTGAATATGGGTGACCATTTATAATATTGATACCGATATTACAAAACTGTAATGAATCTTACAAGATACACCATTTATCAGCAGAGAAGTTATGATTTGCTAAGTATGATAATTTTGTTCACATGTTCTTCAAAACGTTTGACAAAGTGGGATTTTCTTCCACGAAAGCTCATGAGATAAATACATTTGTTAGTTAGTCATTAAAAGTGCCACAGGACTCCTTGTTCGTTTTGCTGAACTAGACTAACATGGCTACCCCTTTGGAACCTGCTTATATGTAAGAATCATCTTCATGTTGTGAGTTATAAATCTGTGTGATACAAGTAAGTGATGTAAGTTCTTCATCTTGAAGTGTCTGATGAAGTAGGATTTTCTCCCATGAAAGCTCATGCTATAAATAAATGTGTTAGTCTTTAAAAGTGCCACCAGTCTCCTTGTTTGTTTTGCTGAACTAGAGTGACATGGCTACTTCTTAGGAACTTGTGATATATTCTGTATCTCAAAGTTGTGCTGTGCTTTTGGGTGACATTCCAGACAGATTGGCTTCAGCACTATCTGGCCTATTTGATGGCCCATTAAGGGCAATCAGCTGTATAATGGCCCATGGAGAGAAGCCCAGAGCTATGCCTATGAGTCATTGAAACATGCCTGTGGTTAGGGGGAATGCAAGTGTTTTTCCTTGCCCATGCTATGAGCTTGTGTTTGGGACAAATAATGTACAAGCCACATGGAAGATGATATAAAAGACCACGTTGTATCATCTCCATCTTGTCTTCAGTCCTGCTTCTTATCCCTAGAACCACTTCTCTGCAAACCAAAGCTTTGAACAAAGGAGTGATAGACCCATCCACCTATTGGATGTGCTCCAGAGGAACTTTACAAGGCAGTAAACTCACCAGTACTGCCGAGAACATAATGTATGGATTTTAAAGTCATATGTATGTATCTGATTTCTTTGACCATTTAACAACTCTCTTCTCATTTGTTTCTTTTCCTTTATAATAAATCTTTAGTTTTATATATTAAAGGATTGGCTAGCAGTGTGGGTTTTTGGGTAAAATTTAAACTAGTATTGATCTGTCCCTTTAGGGACCAGAAGAACATTTTGGACAGTGAGCAGTGTTTTAAATATCTTCTCACCTTACTGGACCTATTTGCTGATTGGGAGCCTGAGACTGAAATGCAGTAAAGGGGGCTGTGTGATTTCTTTCTTTCTTTCTTTTTTTTTTTTTTTTTTTTTTGGCTTCTTGATAACCAGCGTGGGAGGTCAGAAGCACAATTTGTGATTGGTTGGTGAAGCTAACTGAAATGTTAACCATCAGTTTTGGGGAAATGTACTCTCCTTTTTGCAGCGTGCCTTGATTAAGACATTTTCAGGTGGGCTACCCATGGCACATTGGGTCACATTCTGGTAATCAGCATCTCAGTTAGCCTACCTCAGGTATGAGCAGCCACCCTGCAAAGCCACACCTAAAGTCACTGTGTCCTCACTTGTGACACTTCCTTGTGTGTGTCACTAGGATCTCTGGGGCCAGAGCCTATTGTTCTTAACCCTGCACTAAGTTGAGTCACGTGTGTGTCCTTCTGGGCAGATGGGGAATTGTGGGAAGGCCCTGGAGGACTATCAGCATGTGAGTGATTCAGCCTTCATTCTCACTGCAAAGTGGATGGATTACCAGCCTGATTAAAAGTGGAGCTTGGTCTCTAACCCACATCCCCAGCTATGCCAAGTAGCCTGGATTAAAAGCACCACTGCACTCAGGTAAGAAGGTTCTATATGCAGACAGGAGTGAGTGAGGGGCAGAAACAGGAGACAAGAGTTGCAACAAAAATAAACCCACAGAGAGGAAAAGGAATCTGTGATCATTCCTCTTACTACTGCATACAACTTTAGAAGAACCTCTGAGGATCATGAGAATTTACCAGATCCTGATATATCTAGCATCACAAAAGTCTATCTGTGTCAGGCACGTGCCTCTCGCCAGGTAGCCACAGAGTGCATCTCATTTGTAGTAAATTGATACATATGTCAGTGGTACTAAAAACATGCAGCACATCATTTGGTGAGCCAGTTTCATTGCTTCACCATAGTTGCAATAGATCTGACTCGCAAGGTGGAAAAATAGCTGGAGCAATTTAAGGGAAGAAGTGGCTATCAACCTTGTTGGAGAGAAGTACCAACAGTTTCTGAGGAGTATCTAAGAATGAAAGAACTCAACATTGCATAATAAGATATTTTAAATCTCCTTTTTCTAAAAGTAGCTTATAACAAATGACCCATAAGCATAATTTCAGGATTTATAAAATAATCAAATTAGTCAGGAATGGAAGAAGGGGAGTCAAGACAATGTCCAGGCAATTAAAGATCACCTTTAATTATCAGTAGATTTATAAGTAAGGATAGGATTTGGTCATGGAGATCACAGATTCTGTGACTTTCCCGGACCTCTGTGACTTTTGGGGCAAGGCAGGAGGAGTCTTTGACTGAGCAGCCGATTGGCTTGGGGCTGCTACCCAAGCAGCTGATCAGCCTAAGGCCTCTGCTTGAGCAGCAGAGCTGGAGCAGCTGGAAGCCCTGGTAGCTCTCTTTTCCTTCCTCCCCCAGGGTATTTTTAGTGGAAGGCACAGGTTGCAGCTTCTGTGAATTTTCGTGCATTGCCCATGACCTGTTCCTGACTTTTACTTAAAAAACCAGTGACAGAATCTTCATTTTACTTATAAGTAACCGCCTCTCCCCCAAAAAGAGTACCTCTTCAGAAGGCTGTAATTAGCCTAGGAAATGGGCATTAGAGAGAAAGAGACAGTGCTCTTATGAGTTCATTAGCAGTATGCCAAGTTTGCTAAAAGGATTACTAAAGTTGACCTACTTTTCAAGTGAAGTGGTAGATTTATGGAAACCCAATTTGATTTAAGGTTTTGCTCTGAAACCAGACATTTGGAGGAAGTATTATTTTGAGGTTTTGCATTCATTCATTTCTGAAAACCAGTGACACTCAGAAGGTATTGCAAACTCAAACAAGAATGAAACAGCAACAAAAATTGCAAACACAGCACTAGCACAAACCCATCAAGTTTCGTGCAATTCCGTGTTTATGAATTTCTCCAATACAAATACATGAATATGTACACTAGATCACATGAAGAGCTGATGAACTTTAGCAATCCTTTCTGACAAACTTGGTCTGAAATTCACATAGAACAGATTTTAAAACTATGCAATTTTTCCAAAGCTGAAATTCTCATGTAATCACCTGGCTCCAGGAGCTGGGACTTTAAGGAAAACACTAAATACCATGAGACTTGCATGAAAGTTGGTAACACTGCAGTAATCAGAAACAGAACTGAAAAAATCATGGCTGTTTTCAGGCAGTTTCCTTCGCACTCTTTTGTTACTGGAGAATGTACCAAACTTACTCATATAGATATAATAAATTGAAATACCATCCTTAGAGTCCCTGTGACCCTAAATTTTGTTGGGTCCTTCTGATAATAGCAATGAAAATAAAGGAAATGCTTTATAATTTGCATGTACTATTATATACTGGAGTTGGCACAGAATGAATATAACTGATCTGACCCTTATGTTAACTATCGGAACTGATTCTCTACTCTACTACACTAGGGCTATGTCTACACTTACTAAAGTTATTTCGAATTAATTAATTCGAACTAACTAATTCAAACTAATTTTAGTTCGAATTAACTTAATTCAAACTAGCAAAATTTAGTTAGAACTAAGCAAGTGCCATAAATGGCACTTGCTTAGTTTGAATTAGCGAATTGCATTGAGTTCAATGGGCCGGTTAGTTCGAACTAAGAAATTAGTTCAAACTAACATGGCCACATTGGTTAATTCGAACTAACTAGTTTGAATTAACCCTGAGTTCAAATAACATATTTGAATTTATTAGTTCGAATTAAAGAAGCCCTTAATTCAAACTAATTAAAGCCTAGTGTAGCCATGGCTTTAGTTAGTTCGAATTAAGCTTCCTTAATTCGAACTAACTTGCCAGTGTAGACATAGCCTAGGATACCAGAAATAAGAATCAGGCCTACAGTGTGTCTCTGAGATCCCTCTCTCTGAAAAACATTGGACAAAGAATATATGCTTGAAAACAAGGTTTTTCAAATACATTTGTAGTAAACTTCTTTTATGTTAAATTTCCAAACTAAAGAAGGATAAGCTTCATCAACATTAGACTAACTCAGTATATGGTACCTTTTACACAGAGGGATCATGGAACACTGACATTAGCTTATCCTCGTTCTTCAATATAAGAGATATTCCCTTACAACCCAAAACATACTCACTAGAGGCCAAATTCTTTTCATGCCATTTATTTCAATGGCAGCCCTGTGTATGTTTATCAAAGGGCAGAAGCTGCCCCTAGAGAAGATGCAACTTCCTTTGGCACTTAAGCTTTTAAAGACCACTGGATCTAGTTGTATAATTAACACTTCCCTGGTGAATAAAGCATTGAAACAAAGACAAATGTTTAGTTACTTGGAGCTAATCTTATTATCGCTCTTGTGGAGCATCTAAGCAGTGTAAAACGGCAACAAGACCATATTGCCTGTGGCTAAGTGCTTTACCACAGATGGACTTTGCAGCATCTGGAATCATGCTGTCAGAAATAAAGACACATGAGATTATTTTAACCTCTTAACTTCAGAAGCTCAAAGGAGGAACATTCTAAAATAAAGCTCTCACTGTTTGGTAGTCCAGAATTCCTGTGTAAATGGACCTCTGCATTCTAAGGCTGGACTGACTGAATTCCAATATTTTCCTCATCTAAAGCAACAGACAGATAAGAGTACTACAGACTAAAGGCAGGAAGCATCAACATCCTATGTTTATAATTTGTTGCATATTTGAAATATGCAATGTATATTGCAAACAGACTACCTTTGATTTTAAGAACAGGTGACTTTATTTGTGGGGACTCACTGGGTAAGCAGTTGGCATTTTAAATCCTCTCTTGAGGTAGGAACTGCCAAAAAAATATTCCTTCTTGCTCTTAGTATAAAGAGGGTTTACCTCCTGTGACTAACTGATTTTTGAATCAGCTTGCAGGGACAGGAAAGACTTAAAAATTAAAATATGAATAGAAGCTTAATGTCCCAAAACAGTGGGGAAATAGTACAAACCTTAAGTAGACTTAAAACAGTATAGATACTGAAAGAAGTGTTCTCTCTTCCATACCTTAAGGAGGCTGAAGCAGATGAAATGTAGAAAACATATAAAAAGTACATTTAAAGTTGACAGGAGAGTTTATCAATTATCTAAAGAAGACAGACAGATGTTTAAATGAACATGCAAGAGATCACTACTGATATGCTGTAAACATAGAAGTGATTTAACAGTCCTGACTTACGTTTACTTGGTTGTTTTTTGTTGTTGTTTTGTTTTGCTGCTTGCCCATGTTTTAGTTTTCTGGCCAGCCCCTTGGTGGATGGAAATCATGGTAGCTCCAGATTGTACCAGCTGACAATCTGGCCAGTTATATATAGCACTGTATGACTTTTTCAAAGGCAATATAGACATTAAAATAATGTAAAATATGAAAACTTGTCTTCATCTAAAAGGCACATGAGATCAAACAAATTTACCATATCTGTGTGATCAAAAGGATGAGAAATATATAAATTAAAGCTAATTATGCTGTAAAAAAAAAAGGTCAAAATTAAAACAAAATGTTTCAGTTGACCCAAAAAGAGAAAAGAATTTTTTTTCACTTCACAAGTATTTTCAAGATTTCAGCTTATTGTGTGATTTGAGACAGGCAAAATCTGAACTTTCAGATGTTTGCGGGATAGGAAAACTGCTCTTGAACGAGCTCCGAGAGAAGGTGGTGTAGTTTTTACTATGAAGTAGCTAGGCGACGTCAGTCTCAGGCTACGATGTATTGCCAATCTCATTAATCTTGCATTAAAAACTAGCTCACCTTAGCTCCACAGTATTTTTACAGTGAGAGAGCTAATACTTCCTGAGGTAAAAACACACTTTTTTTTTTTTTTTTGGCAGTGAAGACAAAGCTTAGTATATTTTTCTAGACAGGAAAGAACACACACTCTCGGACCTTGTTCCTCCATGGTTACATGAAGTCATATAGGAATTACAGTCCAAAGCCTCTAGTGTGATTCTTAGCCACATCCCTCATTGGGAACAGCGTGGAGCTATTTTACTCCCAGAGGCTATGTCTACACTTGTGAATTTAAGTCGACTTAGAATGTTCACACTTAAAATTTGTCGACTTAAAGGGGGCCCTGCCAAATTGACCTAGAGCATCCACACTGGACACATAGGTCAACTTCTAGGGGCTAGGTGGACCTGGGACACCAAGTGCCAGGGGGCTCAGCCTTTGCCCCATTGTACCTTGGTACAATGGGGCAAAGGGGGACAGGGACCCTGGCAAGGCATAGGGGAGGGGGGAAGCCCTGGAGCCCCCTAAGTCGACTTCAAGTCAACTTAGGGCTACTCCACGTCTACACTGGTTAAGTAGACTTTCTAAAGTCAACTTAGCCAGCAAAGTCGACTTAAAATGAGGTTTAATGAAGTTGACTTAATTTTTCCTTAAGTCGACTTAAGCAGCTGCTTAAATCGACTTAAGGAAAGTGTAGTGTAGACGCAGATTAAATTAAGTCGACTTAAGCAAGCTTAAATCGACTTAATTTGTAAGTGTAGACGCACCCAGAGAGAACAAAATACTTCCCAGAGCTACTAGGCTGCAGAGGGGTAGGCAAAGCTGCTGTGAAACTTTAAGAGGGCGAATAACATTCGCCCTTGAGCCCCAGCTCTGCTGAGTGCTAAAAAGCAGATGGAACAATAGTTCTGCATCGTCTCCTCTCCCTTTGGGTGATCAGAACCCCAAGGTATGCCTACACTTCAATTAGACACCCATAGGTGGACCTTGCCAGCTGACTCGGGTAGTTGCAGGGTAGACATTCCAGCTAGGACTGCAGCCCAAGATCTGGATCTTTCCGGCTCTCAAGGTCCTAGAGCCTGTGCTCAGCCCAGCCTGAATGTCTACACTGCCATTAAACATCCCATTAGCTCATGGCTTCTGGTGCACTGCCTCTATCTTGCACATTCATTTGAACAGATAACTATAAACTGTCCCCAAATGAGTAGGTAAGTCTGCATGTGCTATATTGGTAACCGGTATGTTAGATCTGCTTCTCCTGAATCTCAGTGCACGAGCAAGGGAAATAGATACTGTGGATTGGAACAGTGGAAGTATACCGTGTTCCTCGTGTAGGTACTTGGCCTTCTCTTTATTAAGCTATATACACTGAACTTCTATCAGACATGTTTCCCAAACTTTTAATTTCTATCATGCTCTCTGCTAAACCCTCTCCAGTTTATCAGCATCCTTTTTATAGTGTGGAAACTGGAACTGCACAAGGTATTCCAACAGCTGTCACACCAGTGGCAAGTAGAGGTAAAATAACCTCTCTCCTCTGACTTGAGATTCCCCTGCTTATGCACTCAAAGATTGCCTTAACCCTGCGGTTACAGCAATGCATAGGGTCCTCATGTTCAGCTGATTATCCACCATGACCTACCATAATTTTTTCCAGGTTACTGCTTCCCACAGTAGAGTCCCCCATTCTATAAGCATGGCCTACCTTCCTCATTCCCAGAGGTATGCAATTACATTTGGCTGTATTAAAAATCATATTGTTTGCTTCAGCCCAATTTACCAAGCCTTCCAGCTTGCTCTAATCAGTGACCTGTCCTCTTCATTAGTTACACTCCCTCAAATTTATATGTCACCTGCAAACTTTACCAGTAATGATTTTTATGTATTATTAAACATTAAACTTAAATGTTCCAAAATAAGTCTTCCTTGGATTTTGTTGGTTTGGCTGAGGAGGCTGATCTGACAAGCATGCATAATGTTAGGACAGTGCAGAATTATGGGCCATAATTTAGCTGGTTAACGTTAGCCGCTGTAAATACATATAACTACATTACCTTCAGTGAAGCTCCACCAGCATTAGACCTGGGCCATAGAAGTTTTGATCGTGGCTGTAGGCTTATGTTCTGCCACAGTACTTGTTGAGGGCTAGATTCTGGAACTCTGACTCGTGTTGGTGAGCACTTATACATGCAGTGTGATCAATAGTTCCATCAATAGGACTTCTTGTGTGAGCTGTAATTGTTCATTATTATAAGTAAGCATTTCACAACTGGGCCCTTTCCCTCTAGTAAAGAAATGAAGCCCTATAACCTTGTAAGATGTCTGTTTCTAAAAAGTCTGGATCAGGGAGGGTCGTACTGAGTGCTAAAATCAGAAGCCTTTCCCTTCACTATGTTAGATCGGATGCTAAACAAATGGCCTGTGACATGCTAATGATTTCCCAGTTTCCATCTAGTAAGCAGCTATGAGCGCTCCATAATGCGTGGCTATCAGAATGCTGGGAAGTGCAGCATAGCTAAGGACCTTTGAATGATGGAAGTAGCAGATATTTCATATATCCCCATGATTTCTGAGCCTTCCATTTATAACTCTTTCTTCTTACCTTTTCTCAACTGCTACCTCATACTTCTTGCAATAGTTCGTATTTAATCAGCATCCCTGTAAGTGTATGTGGACGGGGTGCTTTCTGAAGCTCCTAGAGTAGGGTTAAAAACAACGAGAGTCCTGTGGCACCTTATAGACTAACAGATTTTCTTCGGCATAAGCTTTCGTGGACTGATGCATCTGACGAAGTGGGTTATAGTCCACGAAAGCTTATGCCGAAGAAAATCTGTTAGTCTATAAGGTGCCACAGGACTCTCGTGGTTTTTTGCTGTGCAACAGGCTAACACGGCTATCCCTCTGGAAATTTCTACCATGTAGGGTTGGGTTGTTTTCCTTGGCTTTTGCTGATTCTCTTCCACTGCTGTTTCCTCAGTTCCTTCTAATCCCGGCATTTCTTAGGATGAGCTCCCAGCAAGTCAGTTTGAGCTGGTGTAGCTCTGAATTCCTGCAAGCATTCTGTTGCCCAGCTTTTCACTTCCATACCTGGTGCTTTATCAATGATGTCCCTGAGTGATTGAGTGAGTTTTTCTTGGCTGGTATTTGTTCTTCCTGCTGACCCCAGCCTCTTCCCTCTCCCCTTGCTGATAGTAATGATGGCCAGGGTGATTTGTGTGTTGGGCTGTTTCCATTGTTTGACCACAGTTATGTAATACATAGCTGCATCTAAAGTAGTGAACTGGGGCAGGTGATAGGATTGACCAGTAATTTCAGCCATTCATCTGAAGAATATGTTTCATTAAAGCATTCTCTGTGGTAGGTCATCTGCCAGAGCTAACTCTAGCTCAGCTGAAATGGTAAAATCCCCTGAGCAGATGAGGTCCGTTCTTCCTCAGAGGACGGTATATGAAATAAGAGAAAAATAAAAAGTGGCAGATTAGGATTGCAGAGATTTGTGTGAACATTTTCTTAAATTGTTTGAATTCAGCTCTACCAGTGCCTAAGTTTCACTGCATTATGGTTCAATTAGCAGTGTTTCACAGATTTTCCCCTTGTTTCAGGTGGAAATAATCAACTTCCGCTAATTTTACTTGATTTTGTTGCAAGACCATATCAACCCCAATGAGATAAAAAAGCTTAAATAGCTTTGAAACATAGTTTTGATTTTGTAAAAAAAACACACAAAACCAGATGAGCCTTCATAGATTATAAAGCCAGAAGGGACCATTACAATTATCCCAATCTGATCTTCTGCATACCACAGCTCAAATAATTTCACCCCGTATCTACTATATCAAGCCCATAAGCTATATGTCTTTTTTTGTTTGTTTGTTTTCTTGCAAAGGTTTACTACACCAGTTAGTGTTAAAAGGATTTGAAGGATGTGTGTGTACTACTGCTATGTCTGACTCTGTCAAATAAAACATTACATATATGTGAAAATATTTAATCCAAATATGTGGCCCATTTTTTTCCCTTTAGGGCATCAGCTTCTTCTGTCTCTAGACTGGCTCTTACCCAGACTGACCTTAATGTGGTAACAAATTAAACTTGTGTTTTATTTCTCTCTCTAGATCTTTAGGTTTTTATTATTACTTTAAAACCACATTGAAAAGACAACAGAGATCTAGACAGAGTGAATTTGTAGAGTCTCATTCTCCATTTACACATATCTAACATGGTCATTTTTACCTCTGCAAAGTGGCTATAAAATGATATCATTCTGACCGGGTAGCACTTTGCAGCCACCTTTACAGTGGTGTAGATGACCACACAGGATACAGGGCAGTGGAAATTCAGATTCTTTTTGTTAATGCTCGTTCTTTGTCTCTTCAGTACTCTGTTACCAACTAATATTTTTTCAGCAGTATCCTTGGAAACAAACTGGGAAAACTGACATGTTTTTTTCCCCCAAACAGATATCCAGCAAAATAGGATCAATCTAAAAATGTAGTTATTTTGTTTTTCAGATTCATGCACAATCGTTAAATGCAACTATGGGCTGCATTCTGCTCTGTTGCACCATTTTTTTTCACTGTTATAGTTCCACCAGCTTCAATGGAGTTACTCCTGACTTACATCTGTGGGGAAGTCAGGCCCTATATTTTTATGAAAGAATTATAAACCATTTAACTTCCTTGGTGCTTAATCATTCTTATTGGAAAAGGGGGTTTAAAAAAAAGAGGAGGCTCTCCCTGACAAGCTGCATCTGAACTAAACATGCCTGGGTAAATAATTTTTTAAAAAAGAGATCAAAGAGATGGTTAAATATTAAATAGTTACTTTCACAGCCTCAAGGACAAGCCCAGTGACGCTTTTGCAAACCACTAGGGTGAGTTATGCTACTTGATATGCAGTTTAGTATTTACCAGTTACTATTCAATCAGATATCTGTATAAAAGGTACCCTGCAAATCTTAAAATGATGGCTTGGTTGAAATGAATACTAACACAGCATCATATGGTAACTTTCATTAGATTCTTTCACTGAGAACAACAAGGCCAGCTGATGGAATAAGTCAAGACATCTTAGGTAAGGAATCAGATTTACAGTAAGCAAAATCAGGTGCAGGTGGGATGTAAAAAATTCTTCAATTCATCATCAGTAATAGAAGAAATCAGAACAAGAATCTCATTTGAAAGATTCTACAGAATATTTATCCATGCAAAGTGACCTTGTAATCCATTAGTCATTAATTTGAAAGCAAAGAACATGAATGCCACCCTGTGGTTACTGATAGAAATTATGGTTAATGTAACATAATTCTTCATAATTAAAAGGTAATCAACACTCTCATTGCTTACAGCTAGTGTTTGTCATGTGACCGTCTTTTTATACATACAAATTCCAAAACTAAATTGTATAAAAATATATTGAATATTTGTAGAAGAGAATGTGGGTAGCAATAAAATACTGACTAGTCCTAGTGTAGTTAACCTGAACAAGTATGAAGATATTTTTAGTCAGATTTGAAAATCCCTTCATTTCATAATGCCAGTTAATGAAATGGTGATTTTAAATTATTATTGTATTAAATATACAAAGTGCAAATTAAATGTATCATACACACATACATAGTACATTAAAATAAGATTATTAAAGTTATAAATTCAAGCACTGAAAAGTTATATAATGCCAGCATTAATTAATTAATTAATTAATTTCCCTTGCTTGTGAGCATGCATTAGCATAGTGTCTTTAATTAAATGATCACATATGATTTTTGCCACAAGACTCCTCCCTATTCAGTACACAGAATGTATCTGCTCTGGGAATGAATTTGGGCTGTGCAGTAAAAGAGGCGGGGGTTTGGATTTTTTGTTTTGTTTTGTTTTGTTTTGGGGTGGGTTTTTTTGGAATCTTTGTTTTATTTGTTGCAGAAGTTGGAAAGTATGTAACAAATGAGGCAAGGGGTACAAAGTACAGAAAGAATAGTTTCATGATGTGATAGAGTCTTCTATGGCCAGTGTCTTAGTGGCTAAATTGCTTGCCTTTCAGTCTATAAGGCCATGGTAGGGAGATCCAGGCCCTCCGTCTCCACCAGGGAATTATAAACCGGTCAGTTTAACCTCTGTACCGGGAAAAATAATGGAACAGATAATTAAGGAGTCAGTTTGCAAACATCTAGAAAAGAATAAGGTGCTTAGGGCTAGCCAGCATGGATTTGTCAAAAACAAATCATGTCAAACCAACATGATAGCTTTCTATGATGTGGTAATGAGCCTTGTGGATAGAGGGGAAGTGGTAGATGTGATATATCTAGACTTTAGTAAGGCATTTGATATGGTCTCGCATCACATTCTCATTAATAAACTGGGGAAGTACAAACTAGATGGAGCTACTATAAGATGGGTGAAAAACTGGTTGGATAACCGCTCCCAGAGAGTAGTTATCAATGGTTCACATTCAGTCTGTAAGGACATAATGAGCGGGGTGCTGCAGGGATCAGTCCTGGGTCTGGTTTTGTTCAACATTTTTATCAATGACTTAGATGATGGCATAGAGAGCAAACTTATAAAGTTTGCAGATGATACCAAGCTGGAAGGGGTCGCGAGTGCTTTGAAGGATAGGATCACAATTCAAAATGATTTAGACAAACTGGTGAAAAGGTCTGAGATAAATAGAATGAAATTCAATAAAGGTAAGTGCTAAGTACTCCACTTAGGGTTGAACAACCCATTGCACACATACAAAATGGCCAATGACTGCCTAGGAAGAAGTACTGCAGAAAGTGATCTGGGTGTAATAGTGGACCATAATCTAAATATGAATCAGCTGTGTAATAGTGTTGCAAAAAAATCAAATGCCATTCTGGGGTATATTAACAGGAGTATTGTGAGTAAGACACGCGAAGTGATTCTTCAACTCTACTCTGCACTGATTAGGCCTCAACTTGAGTACTGTGTCCAGTTTTAGGTGCCTCATTTCAAAAAGGATGTGGAGAAAGTCCAGATAAGGGCAACAAAAATGATTAGCGGTCTGGAACATTTGACCTATGAGGGAAGATTGAAAGAGTTGGGTTTGTTTAGTCTAGAGAAAAGGAGACTGAGCGGGATATGATAACAGTTTTCAAATACCTAAAAGGTTATGAGGAAGAAGGAGAAAAATTATTCTCCTTAATCACAGATGACAGGATGAGAAGCAATAGGCTTAAATTACAGCAAGAAAGGTTCAGCCTAGACATTAGGAAAAAATTCCTAACCGTCAGAGTGATTAAACACTGGAATAAGTTGCCCTGGCAGGTTGTGGAATCTCATATATTGGAGGTTTTTAGGGGCAGGTTAGATAAACACCTGTCAAGGATGGTTTAATGGGGGTACTTGGTCCTGCCATGAGTGCAGGGAACTGGACTCGATGACTTGTCATCATGGTCCCTTCCAGTTTCTATGATTCTACCAGGACCCAGTCTAGGTCTCTGTATAGGTCAACCCTTAAACAGGAGAGATTAAACAGCAGAGCAGGGGGGGTGGGAGTCAAGACCTGCTTCCCTAGGCTACTGCCTACAAGTCTCTATAATTTGGGGCATGGACCCACTACTCCAGTTGCTCCACAGCTGGGGTTTATTTGCAGGCTCCCGTTGGCAGGGGAGCCCTTACTTAGATCAAGTGGGTACGCTGGCTGGCAAGCCACTGATTTATATCTTTGGTCAGGAAGACAGAGAGGTCCAAAATCTTCAGCAGCCAGCTCCCAAATGAGCCAGCCTCCCTTCTTTTCTCTCCCCTCCAGGAATGGCATTGGCTGCAAGTATAGCAGGGTGGGTTAGCTGAACCCAAAGGTTTTCTTTAATCTCCTCTTTGTCAGACAGCAGTTTCTTTGCTCTTTCACACATGTTTAAAACAACTGAATACCAACCCCAGAGAACTGAATCTATCTCTGCCTTTCTCCCATAATTCCAAGGTGATGTTGGGTAAGTCACTTAAATCAAACTTTTCATAGATGATCACTAATCATGCATTCTTTATTTTCTGGGAGTTCTGCTTGATACCCGAGGGTCTAATTCAGGGGTCAGCAACCCAAAAGATAAGAAGCACCATTTAAAAAAACTTCTTCAATAACCAAGTGTTTTGAGAGCAGTTATGGGTGTAGCCTCCTGGTGGGAGGTGGGGGAGCTAGGCCAGGATGCCTGCTGCAGGGTCCCCTGGGGTGGGGAACTTGGAACCAAGAATGGGCCCCCTGCTGGCCCCCAGTGGCAGTGCGGGCCCAGAGCCAGGAGCAGGTTGTCTGCAGGGTCCCCTGGTGGGAGCCCGCTGGAAGAGGGCAACGAAAGAGTTGCATGAGGCTCTGGAGCTACAGGTTGCAGACTTCTGGTCTAATTTGTAGAAGTGCTGAGCATTCACAGTTGCAAGTGAAGTCAATGGAAGCTGTATCTTGAACACAAATGCTTTCTAATCGTTAAGTACTATGAAAAATCAGGTCATACGTATCTCACACTGGGCACTCAAAATTAGTGGAAACTTTCAACCTTAATCTCTCTATGCCTCATCTCCCACTGTGTAAAATGCAGCTAATACTGCCCCCTCACCTGAGAGGGCTTTTGTGAAGATAAATGAATTAATGTTTGTGCAGTGCTCAAATACTATTGTGATGAGAATCACAAAAAAAAAAAAGTCCAGGAGAAAAGTAATAATTCCGTACTTGAAGAGTATTTGAACAGTGTACAGTAAATATTGCAGAGGGCCACAGATTGAACACTGAGAATAAAACAAAATATTGAATAGTTGTTCATTCAGTGAGCACCATCCATCCTGTGCACTGAATGAGGCAGCATCCTGGGGAAAAATAGTATGTGATCAAAGATTTGAAGATAGTAAACCATAATACTAACACACAAGTGGGCCAAATTAAGATTGGAAAGGAAATCCAAATCCTGGCTCTTCCTAAATTTACGTGCTTGACTTAGCAACATTAATAATATTTTTAATAGAGTTTGTGTGTGTATAGTTTTTTGTGTTTGTAAAAAGCAAAATTGGAAAAAAAACTCTTGAAATTCCATTTTGTGTTCTCTCCTGCAGGGTTGGAACCTTTCAGTCCAACACATAGCACTCTTCTATCTGAGCTAATGGAGTGAGTGCTAGAGATTCTAAGTTGTCTCTGTGTGATACTAATAATACCCACTGAGACGAGATACAGTACAACATAGGCTTTCTACAATGCAATGCTGTCACAGACCCTTTTAAATGAGGTGGGCTCAGCTCCACCTCTGACTAAGAAGCTTCCTCTCAAGTGATAGATTGGGGGGGGGGCCCAAAGATTAGGCTAAAGCCTGCTAGTCACCCTCTCCTTAGGTGACAGACCATCTAATAATATAGTTAGCAGAGAAGACCTACAGGGAGGATCCTGCAAGAGATTCAGGGTCAAGGAAAAGAATCCAGAAGGGTGCTCTCCACTCCAGCTTGGCAGGAGACCTGGTGGAAATTTGCATGGTGTGAGTAGTGGCAAAATCTTTATGAGGAAGAAGCTTTAGAAAAGCCCAGACAGTAGGGCCTGGCTTCTCTGTTTTGATTTGTATAGGGCAGTAATGGTATTGGAAAATACATCGACCCTGAAATTCTTCTTATGTTGGTGGTATTGTTTGACAAACTGGCCCTTTTCACAAATGGCCTGGCAAGTCAGTCTTGACCTCCCACCTCCAGTGCTGGGCTTCTATATCAGAATGAGTTATTGCTGTAAATGGAGTGGCATTTTTTAGGTGTTCCAAGGCGAAGCCCAAAAGGAAAATAGTGAAATCATCACACTGTGATTTAATTTTACTTTGAACTGAGGCTTTCATAGATCAGGCTCATGTGTTTAACCCAATGCACACTTAACTACTGCACATGTTAACCAGTTTGGACTGCATGTCTTCTTGTAGGAGCATAATATAACTTTTTTGTGTACCTAATGTTTTTCCGTCACGTTGAGATTCTGCAAAGGACAGGAATAGATATACCGAGTCACCTCAAAATTAATATCTGACGTGAAGAGTACAGATTGTGCTTGATTAGGTCTTGGGGAGGGAGGGGCCCTCAGCCTCCTGTCCTCCCCAATCTAGATGTCTGCCAACTCACTGACTGCCTGATTGCCAGCCCTTGTTCCATAGGTGAAGATGGGTCACATGACACTGTGGCAGACTCCTTGAGCCTCCCCCTATCCTTGTGAGCCAACATACTGAAGCAGGTCACTGGGCCCAGTACCGGAGGTCAAACTGGTGCTGCCACTCTCTAGGCTTCCACTTCAACCCCTGGGCCCAGCCGCACTGGACAGGATGGAGTTGGGGAAAGTGTGGGGCTGGGCTGGCTCACTCTGCAACCCCCATGGGACAAGAGTCACTGCTAACTCATGGGGGTTTTTTTTGTCATGTTAGATCACGGTTTCTACAGAGGAGAGCTTGCTGACTTACCAGATCAGCTGTTGGGGTCCCTAGTATTGTCAGGTGTGGTGGTGTGCGTGTGTTTCATTCAGGGTGCTGCCCCAGCTCTGCGCAGGTAGCTGACACGGCAGACCTTAACTGAGTTGCCCAATAAATCAACAGACCAAGATTCAGTGGCACAGGCACCCAGCCAGGTTTGTTGTCAACAAAGCTCTGTTCTAATGTCCTGCTCAATGGTTACAGGTACATTAACATATGTATGCTCACTGCAATGGACTCAGCTCAATGAATGGAAGGACTTGTCATTCCCCGGTAGGCCAGTCAAAGATAACCCTCCAGCTCTCTCTTTTATACAGAGATACAAACACGTTACATATTGTCCCTCTGACATGGTGAGTGACCATCCTATACCTTGTACATGTTGGTTTGATCAAAACATCTCGAATCCTCACACTGCCACCCTGACCTCACCTTCAGGAAGAGTCAGTGTGTCCTTACCTTAGCAAAGCATTCTTGTAGCATATTTTGTATCAGGGTCTTCTGGTACCTTTCTGGAATGTGTTTGTGGGAGTCTCTTGTGCCTAACACTTCTTAGAATCCCAGCCCTGTTCTTGCCAGATTCTGTGAACATGCCGGCAGGCTTGTTTTGTAACAGGGGCTGGCTCTAGATATCTTTCGTTCAGGCCCCAGGCCTCATACCAGGCCTGTTATACTAGGCTTCGTGTCTTTAGCTCTCACTTCCTACTACACTTCTGATGGGTGTGAGGTGGGCTTTCCACCTCCATGCACCCAGGTCTTCCCTTTATATTGAAGCCACACAGGACAGGAGCTGCTGCCTATGTGAAGCTGCAGCAGGTTCATTCTCCAGCACAATCACCCACCTACCCACCTACCTTCCTCCTTGGACCTCTCCTTCACACCTGGCCAGGGTAGAATTATGCCCAAGCTCTCCCCAACATTATTTTCATCCTCCAGTTACGGTGAGGATAACAACACAGCACAGTGTTACCATAGTAACCAAAGCTCTAAAGTGATCTAATCTACTGCTAAATTTCAGCTTTGAGATGAATAAAATCAACATAAGACAAGAAATATGTAAGTTGAGAAAGACAACTAGAATATTTTGGGTGAAATATTGTGGCTGCATCCCAAACTTATGTCATAAAAAAACGCATAATATAGTTGAGAGGGACGTTTTAGGCATTTGAGTCAGACATTCAGTACACTTCTGTTTCTAATTTTGATTTAAAATTAATAAATCGTACATTTTGAACAAATGTGTACATATTATAGCATCCCCTTATGGTGCCTCACAGTCTTAAATGTATTTACCTCAGAGTGCTTTCATGAAGTAGAGATGTGCTTTTATCCCCATCATACAGCAGGGGAACTGAGACAGATTAAAGCCCAGATTAGTGAAGGTATTTAGACATTGCTCCACTCAGTGATGTATGGTCTAAATCATGTACACAGCAAAATCCCATTTTCAAAAATTACTTAAGCACTTGCAGATAGATCCCAAAAAGACTTGGGCACCTAATTGGAGGAGTACTTCTTTTTTCCATAATCTGAAAGTGAATGCAGTAAGCAGTACACCATTTGCACTGCCCTTGGGAATGTATGCCAAAATCTAATAGTTTCACTGTCAGGAAGCTTTTTCCTGGTATTCAGTGTTCATTTTCCTTTGATAAATTTCATCCTATTACTCATAGTTATACCCCATATGCACAGATCACTGACTACAGGTATAGTGTGAGCGATGCATTGTCAGCGTCTCCTGCTTAGCTCTGTTGATGCACATCAGTATTAACTTCTCTTGTGTATAAACTGACAATCATACCAAGTTTTTTGTTGGACAGGCTTTGTTAGATATATAAATATCTAGTAGGGATCAAGGTTAGATCATCTAACTAATCTTTAATTGTTACCTGTCACAGAATTTGAAGCATTCTTTCCGGTAATGAAAGGCTGGTGCATTAAAATTCACAACCCCACATGTTTCCTTGTAGCCCACCTCTTCAGAGTAATTTACAGAGTAAGTCAAAAGATCTGTTAAGTTTCATGCATGCCTCTTTTCTTCTCCACTGCAGGCTGTAGAACATGTGTACCTTATTTGAGAGAAACCAAAGGGTGGCATTGAGTGAGTATTCTTTCTCTTCAGGCGTTCATCTTATGTCTTCTTATGTTCAGTATATACAGGCAATGTTATAAGCAGCTACTGGGCTATATAAAGGCATGCAGAGAGTCCAGTATGTGAATAAGAAATAGACACATCCATCTTGTCAAACTCAGACTATCATTATTTTATTTATTTGTTACTTTAGTGGTAGAGTCCCCAGTTAGGGTTTGAATTCCCATGGTCTGGGTGCTGAATACTCCTGTTGTAGGTGGACCAAACGATATACAGTGTAGGTTGTATTGTGATATCTATGCACCTGACAGAGAGGTATAGTTGTAAAGGAGAGACTTAGTCATATTCCAGTGGGGACAAGTTGCTGATGGGTAGGAGATTGAGTGGGTGTTATGACTGTATCTTTTGTTGGAAGTACATTCTGACTTCTTGCTAATAAGGTTTACAGACCTGGTTAGAATCCTTCATCACTGCTGCTAATTCCCAAGTTCAACACCAGCCTGAACCTCTGTGCAAACCAGAGTCTGGTCTGTGTAATCCACATGAGAGGTACACTTAAAGACACATGGAGCTTTTCTTATTAGAGGTTGTATTTTTCAAGAACATAATACATGTAGTTTTCAAAAGTTGTCAGTTTGTGTTTTAATGGCTATAAAGCTTTTACTTTCTGAATCTCAGCATCTACTGTCATAAAATAATTATTGTTTGACACCTCCCCGTTGTCTGACATAAATTCCCTCCATAAATTCCCACAGCTGTGAAAATTTCAATGGAAAAAGTTTAAAAAATGTTTAAAACCCATCAATTTGTACAACTTAGAACATTTAAATTGATAAAAATAAAAAGTTTAAAAGACACTATTATCATATCTGTCAAAATTATAAAAAAGAAATATCAAATTCTGCCAACCCTATTTATATCTGCACTAAATATGGCCTATTGTATATATTTTCTCTTCTTCACCATCTTCTACAGAGCCAGTGGTATCCTATCCACTTTACCAACGAATGAAGATACTGTTCCCTTCTTGCTGTTCCTTCTCATACTAAGCATATGAGGCCAAAAGTGGCCACTTCAGCTGGTTATACAAACCTTACCAACTGTGCATGTTAAAAGGTATTGGGGTCATGGTTATGATCTTGTAGCTAAAGAGCAGGGTGGAAAGTTGGGCAAAGTGGGTTCTCTTTCTGGCTTTGGCACATTTCCACAGTAAGCTTGGGCAGAGCCTCACAACGTGCCTTAGCTTCCCAAACAGTAAAACATGGATGCTAATAGTAACCCACATAGCAAAGATGTTGTGAGATTTTAATTGATTAATGTTTGTAACTTTTTTTGCAATCCACAGGTGAAAGATGCGATGGAAATAAAAATTATTATTATTCATTACCTATTTTGTGCACAGGCTCCTGTCTGGATACACATTAAAGGGATTTTTGCTTACAGTTCAGGAAGCCATATGTAAAAACTGGGATCCAAAAGTCTGTAAATTAATCTTTTTCTAATGCTCATTGGAGCCAGTGGAAAGACTCCCAACGACCTTAATGGGAAATGGGTTGGACCTAAGATCTTGATCCTGCAAACAGATCTGAATACTGAAGTTGATGGGCACTGAACTGGATGAAAGGTCTGTGCCTGTGGCTGGAAAACCCTATCTGAAAACAGCTACGTTTTTGCTTTTCCTTTTTAAAAAGAAGGAAATGCAATTGATATAAGATTTATTTCCTTTTATTTTGAAATGTGTTCTTTAATTTGGCTGGGTAATGAAGGCTTTTCTTGATGTGCCCAGTTGCCTAGATCCTATAAAAATAAACAATCAAAGATCATGTAAAGGAACCTACTTTGCTAAAAGTATATGAATCTTTCCTAGAATTTCTCTGCCATAGATTCTAAGGCAGAAATGGCTATTGTGATTCTAGTTATTGGAGCTTTAGTTCCCATGTGACACCTAATGGATTTCAGAAATCAGTCTGAAATTGAGAATTTTACAGTGAATAAAAGCCACAGGTTTTCAGTTGAGCTGTATGCATGGTTGAATTGAGGGGATAAGGTAATAATACTCCTCCAACTTTTACTCACAAAATAAGCTGCACCCAGGGGTGCTGGGACAATTTGTAGAGTGAGAGTACTGATGGCCACTGAACCAAACTGTAAACCCTGTCTATGATCAAATCCTTTTCAAGCCAGCACCGACAGAACCCATAGTTTCGGCACCTATTGCTCTGACTGAGTCACCAGAATGAACTTAGGGTCACAGTTTATTGTGCAGCTGTTGAAAGTAAAATTGTGGGCACTCTATGTTCCAGTGCTAGAAAATGTCACTCACCATTCCAGGGGAAATCCTCTGCAGGATATGGAGTGTTCACAGAGACTATAGGGAAGATGGTAGGAAACCTGCTGAATATAGTAACCAGCTATGTATAAAAACACACAGGTCTTGAGGGAGGGCTCCAGACTTAATATTGCTCTTCTTAATTTTCAGGTGGGCCTGCCTCAGCTTGTTTCAGTTTGCCTGGCATTGGAACTTGTCTCTGCAGTATCTGTTTCCCCAACCTCTTCACCAGGTCTCTATCTACATCTTTGTTCCTATGGGAAAACCATAGCTGTGTCTACAAATGCCCCAACACACAAGGAAATCTATCACCTTCTTTATGGACCATGTAGCAATATGAGCCTGAGCAGCAGCGAGGCTTTCAGTACTTGGGAAAAGGTAGCGGGTAAGAGGAACAGTTCATAGAATCATAGAAGATTAGGGTTGGAAGAGACCTCGGGAGATCAGTTAGTTCAACCCCCTGCTCAAAGCAGTTCCAACCCCAACTAAATCATCCCAGTCAGGGCTTTGTCAAGCTGAGCCTTAAAAAACTCTAAGGACGGACTGTCCAACACCTCCCTCGCTAACTCATTCCAGTGCCTCACCACCCTCATAGAGACAAAGTTTTTCCTAATATCTAAATTAGACCTCTCTCATTGCAACTTGAGACCATTGCTCTTTGTTCTGTCATCTGCTACCACTGAGAACAGCCTAGCTCCATCCTCCCTGGAATCCCCTTTCAAGTAGTTAAAGGCTGCTATCAAATCCAGCCCTCAATCTTCTCTTCTGCAGCATAAACAAGCCTACTGCCCTTAACCTCTCCTCATAAGTCATGTGCTCCAGCAACCTAATCATTTATGTTACCCTCTGCTGGACTCGTTCCACTTTGTTCACATCTTTTCTGTAGTGGGGAGCCCCAAAACTGGACACAATACTCCAAATGTGAGCTCACTAGCAATGTGATGGTGAAGAACACATTGGGTATTTAAAAGTGAGGTAAACTTCTGTACCTGGACACACAACGAAGTTAAGTCCTAAGTCCCTGTGTCCCAGTTTCAGGACCACAATGCACAAAACTCCTGGTGAATCCTGTAGGTTCCTCAGTTTTTGCAGTTAAAAGTTCCCTGTGTTTCTGTATCTGAGCATAAACATTTCTGCCTCACTTTAGCTATCCAGACACCTATCTCCTGCCAAAGCCCCAGTGTGATTCACAAACCTGGAGAAGATAAATGTTTGGCCACCTAAATTGCGTGTAGAACCTGGTCTGGTAGGCTCCCTCTATGCATACCTACCAGATCAGACCCCTCAGATGAGTTCACACTGAACAGCTGAGGAATAGGAGGGAAAAAATGCAGATCGATACAGCAATCTTAGTGAAGACATGGCCTATGTCTGAATCTAAGATGCCACTGTGTTGATATAAGTCCACTGGCAGAAACTGTGACATCCTAAAAGGTGGAATAGCTATGCCAGGAAAAAAAGTGGAGGAGACAATCTTGAATTTGGACTCACACGAGGCTGTGCCAACAAAAAGTGAATTCTGTCAACACAACTTTTGAGCCTAGACCAAGCCTTGAATGTGTCTCCATTGGATACACAGTTCACATTTCTGAGGTTTTCTTTGCATCCATAAGAGCTAGACACTTACTTTTTTTAAAAGCTAAAAGCTGAGATTTGGGAGAACAAGATAATTGCTTCAGAGAGGGGCTAGTACATTGCATTTCTGTATGCTGTGTCAATCCAAGCCTTGACTGTATGAGCCTCATTTTAATCTAACATTATGTAAGTCAACAAAGTTACAAGTGTATGTGATCAGAATCACAGTGTTTGTGATCAACATCAGCTTTAATAAGTACTACTATAATAAATGGAAACCAACTAATAAGTATTGTAAACACATTTCTAAGGATGTCCAAGCATAAGAAACTACAGAAATTGTATAATAGGTGAGGGATTTTGTAAAAAGTAAAATTTTAAAAAGTGCAGCTTCCAACAACACTGTCCCCATGAAAAATTCCAGATGGAGAATGGTTTTTTTTTTTGCTGTTTAACAAGATAATTGTGATTTTAGCTGAGAAACTCAGATCATGATGGGTTAGGGTTAACATCTAATGAATTCACCACTCAATTTAGCAGAATAAGTGCAATGTTGTTAACTTGTGTAGTATTTCAGAGCACTATTTGCAATCTTGTATAGTCTGCTATCAACTGTTGAGAACATTGTGACCTCTAGTGTGGGAATTCCAAAACCCTTTGAGTTCATCACACATTTTTCACCCAACACTAATGTCAGTTCTTGGTGAAATAGTAAAATGATCTGTACTAACTAAGCATGATGTAATATGGTTTCCTCCTTTAAGGGCCAGAAGGCCTTAGGCCACTCAGCCCTATTCTTTTAGCCCTACCCAGCT
Organism: Pelusios castaneus; assembly: GCA_007922175.1. NCBI lineage: Eukaryota > Metazoa > Chordata > Testudines > Pelomedusidae > Pelusios > Pelusios castaneus. The sequence continues at coordinate 21,261,316 of ML685758.1, forward strand.
ACAACTATGTGGGATGTGAGACTTAAAAGAAGGAAAGCCCACCAATCAGCTGCAGGCTGGGAGGAGACTGGGCAGGGTACTTTGGTAGGGGACGAGAAGCTGGGCTTGAGCTAGCCTGAGAGGCTCGGGAGCAAAAACCTGAAACTGGTATTTCTGGGGTGACCAGATTTGGAGAGGGGGTATAAAGAGTCAAATCAAAAGGAGACAGAGGCTTCTGAAGTAGAATTTGAAGACTGAGGAGGAAAGCCCAGGAGTTATGGGTTCGTTGGGAGGAGAATGGACAGGCTGCTCTGATGTGAGGCCAGAAGGTCCTACCCTTAGAAGGAGAGTAGACCTCACCTGACTGATTGAAGCCAAGAAGCTGGTAGTGAGACGGGCTATTGCTGCTGAAAGCTAGCCTACAAGTAAGGGGACTAAAGACTGAGCCTTGTAGGGCTAAAAACTGTCTTGTTTGACTCGTATGTTGTTCTTTGACTAATACAGTCTGTCCCCCTGGTGTGAGGGGGGATTCTGAATGCTTTAAAAGTTGTTTGGCTGCAGAGCTAAGTCACCTTCTATGATGAGAGCAGGCTGAAGATTTGGGGGGGAAGGGAAACTGAGACAGAGTGTTGAAGCACTGGGCCTTGCTATAAGAGGGTGTTCCCCAGTGATCAGTCTTGTTATATGTGGTTTCTGATGTCTCCTTATTTTTAAAAAGCACCTTACAACTTCTTCAGTTCCTAGGCCTGACACATTATTGAAATGCTGGTGTTTTTTAGTTTTTTCTTGTTCTCTTAATTCCCTCCCCCACCCCTCCCCAGTTAACTTGCATATATGATAGACTATTTGGAAGGAAGGCGTTTTTAGTGGATTATTTAACACACTCCTGTATTGCAGTAAATGGAATTTCTTGATTCCTAAAACAAACCCAATACAAGGCTTTCAGATCTAGAATACTGTCAGTAGCTCAGTCATTTGGTACTTTTTATGGCTACATTTTTCCTCATGTTTAACCAAATTGCTCCTGGCTGCCATTTAGACTCATTATTTCTTGTTCTGTCCTTGATGACAATGTAACAGTAAATTTTTATGTACCTGCTGTTACTTCCTCTTTTTAATCAAACAGACCAAGTTTAGAATTATGTTTTTATGCCATTTTTATACACACACAACTGTGTGTATATGACTAGCATGTTAGTTGATGATTAGTTGACCTTGAACTGTTCTATTTGAAGAGAATTTCTTTCTTATCTGTATTAGACCTGGTCTATGCTACAGATTTTCTGATGAGCCATGTCAGCTTTTTGTGTCAAAGCAGTGGTAATATACACACTGCAATCCTCCCCACCCCCCCCCCCCGCCCTCCGACCCAACTCCCCTGATTTTGCACCAATAAAACCACCGTGATAAGAGAAGCACAGCTTTTTAGCGAATCTCTTAACAACAAAGCATCAGTGTAGATACGGCTCCAGACACTTTCCACAATGCCCTTCCTGACCACCAGTTTGAACTCCACTGGGAATTTTTGAAATTCCAGTTTCTGCTTGGTCAGCATGGAGACTTCACATCACGTCCTTCCCAGCTGACCATGGTAGCTTCATGCACCAAATGCTCTCCTGGTTTGAGTACACTGGAGCTTCCAGAGCTGATCAGAATTTGGACACAGAAAACTGTGCAGTCTCAACTCCACTCCAGCTGAAAGGACCTGGATATCTAAGGTCAAATTTCTTGTGTAAAGTAGAGAAGGGCTATAAATGAGAAAAAAACACCAGTTTTGTGCAAAAATCAAAGAGCTGTGGCAGGGATACCAAAAGGTTATGGAGTCAAACCAAGTCAAACCATCACTCTGGTGCAGATCCAAAGACTTGCTGCTTCTATAAGGAGCTGGAAGCCATCCCTGAGAATGATCCTGCCTCCACTGCCAAAAAACCCGTGGATAACTCTGCAGGCCCAGAGGCAGTGGAATGTCAGGTGCCGACAGTACCATAGAGAACTACTCCTTTGTATTGACGTATTCCATTGAAAGATGGTTCAGGGCCAAAACTGGGATATGCCTGCCATCTATCACCCAGCCAGTTAGCGAATCCCATCACAGCAAAGCCATTCACTATTTAATGCACAGAATGCCAGAAACCCATGGAACAACAGAGCAGAAATCACTGCATCATGGGACATTGAGCCTGAACTCATGATGCACAGAGATCCTCTCTCCCTTCCCTCATCACCTAGTGGCACAAGATGATGAGTTCCACAGTGGGATAGCTGCCCACAGTGCACTGCTCTCATTGTTGATGCTAAAGCTTCAACTGTGGCTGTGCTTCCATGACACTATGGCTATGTCTACACTACAAAAAGTTAGGTTGACTTTGATAAGTTGACCTAATAAGTTCAACTTTAAGTCGACCTAAAGTTGACCTTATTAGGTCAACTTAACAAAGTGGTTTCCCTGAATGGGGACTTAGTAAGTCGACCTAAATGCCCTTAGGTCAACCTAATAAAGTGGACTTAAGCGTCCACACTGTGCTTTGGCTGACCTAAGGAGTCAACCTAATGGTTAGGTAGATCTAACTGGCGGTTCTTATTAAGTTGATCTAAGCTTTCATTAAGTCGACTTAAGAAATTTTTTAAGTCGACTTAATGAAAGCCTGGTGTGGACAGGGACTAAGTTAGGTCGACTTAAGCCTCCTTAAGTAGACCTAACTTGCAGGTGTTGACATAGCCTATGAGTGCTGTGTGTGAACAGGCAGAAGCGTTGTAATTATAGCACTTTTTGATCATCTCTGTAACTTCCATTGACAACACTTTCTTGTGTAGACAAGGTCTTAGTCTCTCCTCTTTGCATCTTCAGACCTATTTGCAATATGCATTAATTTCTCCTGAGCTTTGGGTCTGAGTTTTTTAAACCAAAATGTGGCTTTATCATAAGCTTTTATGTTGATTAAATGTTGGTATCAATTACTTCCTTTTCAAATCATATCTTGCAAGCCTCTCACATTTATATACAACTTCTCAAATGCAAATGAAATTATTAATTTTGAAAGAGTCTTTTCCTGAGGTAAAATAGCTAAAATAGCCACCCCTTGCAGTTTAAAAAACCATGTTCTTCTCTCAGATCTGAAAGGTAGAACTTTGATTCCCTCTTATGACTACATCAGTAGGAATTTCACTGCCCCTACACCAGCAGAGGGAAGAATGTAAATAGTGAGATCTGCAATAGAGCTCTTGGAAAACAACTTCAATAATTTTAATTCTTATTCCTTAAACCTGAAGATCATAACACAGGAAAGCTGATTTAGGGGCTTGTCTCTCATGATATCATCACAGCACCATCATGATTACGCTTTTATGTCTGTGTGCAGAATATGTTGGTTATTTTTATAAAGCTTTGAGACCTCCACAATTAATCAGGCTTTAAAAAACAAAAAAACAAACAAAACAAAAAAAAAGATTTATGCACATTTTGGAAAATGAGCATATTTTGCTTATTATTTTTACCTGATGATAGTGGACAGGTTGTCTGTTCTTTCTGACTCGTCTGATTCATGGCAAAATTCTGCCATGAATAACATCAATTACTGAGGGAGCATGAGGGCAGGCATGTGCAATGAAATGAGTTATGTATTTTCAGATTTTATAAATCGTGGTATGGAGGACTGGGCATAGAAATAGTAAGTGTAAAATGTTACATGACATTTCTTCATACTGCATAGGATCATGGTAAAATGTTTGCCCTGGTAGTACAGTAAGGATTAGTTAGTATGCTGCGGCTGTGCAAAATTTCATCTCAGATAAAACTTAACAGGAGAGGTATTTGCTGATGATTGTCAACAATCAAGTGAATTATAGATGTTGGTAAACAAATGCTGCCTTGATGAATGATGAGTTGGCTATACTATGACAGGACTGCTAAGTCATTCAAAGCACTGATTAAACCCATTACAGTAAAATAATCACCATCCATTACCTTTAATGTCGTGAACTGACAACCTAGTTAAGGCAGCTGATGGTGTCAGCAAAATGATTTGTCGGACCTTGTGTCCAATGACAATAAATCACTTCGATAAATCAACAAACAGTAGCAATAAAACAATATATTTTCATTTTTCTTGACATTCAATTACCGACTACGTATACTGACTTATTCTCAAACACCAACACTGATATGGCAGGATTCAGCATCTAGCAGAAACTAACATTTGGAAAAAGGGAAGATTGTCCCCCTCCTTTCCCCACCATGCACATGCGCGCGCACACACACGCACACACTTCATAATTCTTCAGCTGTATTTTCTGTTTCTTAATCTGAAAACCTCACTGGTAGTCAGTAGCACTCCAGATTCTTCTTTGGTATGTCTACACTGGCAAATTAGTTCGAATTAAGGAAGCTTAATTCGAACTAACTTAAACCATGGCTACACTAGGCTTTCATTAGTTCAAATTAAGGGCTTCCTTAATTTGAACTAGTAAATTCGAATATGCTATTCGAACTAAGGGTTAATTCAAACTAGTTAGTTTGAATTAACCAATGTGGCCATGTTAGTTCGAACTAATTGCTTAGTTTGAACTAACCAGCCCATTGAACTCAATGCAATTTGCTAATTCGAACTAAGCAAGTGCCATGAATGGCATGAATGGCACTTGCTTAGTTCAAACTAAATTTTGCTAGTTCGAATTAAGTTAATTTGAACTAACTAGAATTAGTTCGAATTTACTAATTCGAACTAACTTTAGTAAGTGTAGACATAGACTTTGATGGCAAAGTCTATAATTTGGATTACAGGTTTGCTGCAAGATGAATTGAAAAGTTTTTTATCTGCCAAGACTCAAGTACGGGCTTCTGTGTAGCTCATGAATGAACAGTTGATGACATTGCTAACACTGAAAACTACCAGGAGGCTGCAGTCCTTTCACTGTTTTGATACTATCAGGGGAAAGGCAGAACTCTGAATTCCAGACTTGGCACGCAAACAAAGGAGGACAGGACAGTCATATTATCCTATTTTAGAATATATAGAGGACTGTAGTCACACAGCCTGTACTCACATGCTCTTAGATCACAATATTGATCCTTTTGAAGTCAATAACGTACCCCTCCAAACTGATGAAGTACAAACCAGCCTGCAGTAGAAGCACAATAAATAACAGCCAGAAACACAATTGTGAGTGCAATAACAGCATTCATGCATTACTGTAAAACACACCTTTGACTTGCTGGCAAACGACAATCAACCAGGGTATCGTGAATTGTACCCAGGGAGAGCAGAGATTCAAGCTGGGGAAACGGCTCTGGGTGGTTGTGTGGGATATTGATTCAAGTAGATAGGGAAAAAATTTCAAACTGTGCCACCATTTTCCACAGGCAGGGGCCAAAGAAGCTAACATCTCACTCTTGAGAGAAGGCAGGGATGCCTGCTGCCTCTGGACCTGCTGGAGATGGTTTCCAGCTTCTTATAGAAGCAGCTGGTGATTTGGCTCTGTTCCAGAGTAATGGTTTGACTCCCTAGGCTTTTGGTACCCTTGCTACAGTTCCTTGATTTTCACACTGCACTGCAGCATGTCCCATTCATAGCCCTTTTCCACCATTAAAGAAGAAATTTGGCCATCAATATCAAAGTTCCTTAAGCTGGAGCGAAGGTGGGACTGCACAGCCTACTATTCTCAAATGCTGATCTGACCAAGAAGCTCCAGTGTTCTCATAGAATTTTAGGGTTGGAAGGGACCTCATGAGGTCATCTAGTCCCACCCCCTGCTAAAAGCAGGACCGCTCCCACTAAATCATCCCAACCAGGGTTTTGTCTAACTGGGCCTTAAATGTTTCCAAAGATGGAGATTCCACCACCTCCCTAGGTAACCCATTCCAATGCTTCACCACCCCCTGGTGAGAAAGCTTTTCCTCATATCCAACATTGACCTCCCTGTGACTGGGGCCTCCTGGGATACCCTCCTGGACGTGCAAAATCAGGGCAAGCTGCAAAACCGGAGCCACTCCGTACACACTGATGGGTGGTACTTAAACCAGTCTCCCTATCAGTCACAACCAGGCTTCTGGTTCCCCGCACTGGGTACCAAGAAATCTGCCCAAAATAGAAACAGCCCCTTTATTGCACTCCAGCTCCTCCGGTTCCCACCTAGCCACACAGACCCTTAAAGAAATGGGTTCTCCTGATCCCAAAGGGCCAGCCACAGCACACAGGACAATATAGGTTTGGATCTTACCCAAAATACCACACTGGTAGACAATCCTTTAGCAACTGCAACTAAAGGTTTAATATAAAATGAAAAGAAACAAAATATGAGAGATGTTAAAGGGTCAAAGCAAATCACATACATACAAATGATTTAAAGTTCATGAAAAGCAGTTTGCAGGCTTGTTCCTCTGCAGTTTGCAGGCTTGTTCCTCTGGTAAACACCCAGCACCAGGGTGGGCCTCAATCCTTTGTCCAGTCTCAGAGGAATAGTTCCAGAGATGGGTGTTGGCTGTAGACTGGGGACTTGAGAACAAGATGGAGTCGGGGCTGCTGCCTTTTATCACCTCTGGCCTTCTCCATGCTGTGTGCAGTTCTTTCCAATCAAATTGGAGTTGAGTCACATGTTCAAGTCCTAGTGGCTCAACAGGTTTTCTTCTTCGGCCCATTATACTGGGGAGCTTCCTTAATGGGCCATTAAAGGGACAATGGCTGGGTAGACATTCAGTCTGGGGAGTTTCCCCAGACTCAAACAAGTTAAAATATAAATATGACAATCATATTCCTAACTTCCAATACCAACACAATTCCTGCACATAAACTACACAATCATTCCCAACAAATCACCACCTTTCCACTGACACCAAACATGGCATAGTTACCATGAATCATAACAATTATAAAATATTAATACAAAATAATAACATAAATGGTTCCCTAAATCCAGACAGCATCACACTCCCTATCTGCAGCTTGAAACCATTGCTCCTTGTTCTGTCCTATGTTAATACTGAGAACAGACTAGCTCCTTCCTCGTTGGAACACCCCTTCAAGTAATTGAAGGTTGCTATCAAATCCCCACTCAGTCTTCTCTTCTGCACACTAAAGAAGCCTACTTCCTTCAGTCTCTCCCCGTAAGTCATGTGCTCCAGCCCCATAATCATTTTCGTTGCCCCCCACTGGACTCTTTCTAATTTGTCCACATCCTTCCTGTAGCAGGGAGCCAAAAACTGGACACAGCATTCCAGATGTGGCCTCACCAGTGCCGAATAGAGGGGAATAATCATATCCCTTGATCTGCTGGCAACACTCCTACTGATGCAGTCCAATATGCCATTGGCCTTTTTGGCAACAAGGGCACACTGTTGGCTCATATCCAGCTTCCCGTCCACCATATCCCCCAGGTCCTTTTCTACAGTGCTGCTACCTAGCTGATCGGTCCCCAGCCTGTAGCAGTACATAGGATTTTTCCATCCTAAGTGCAGGACTTTGCACTTGTCCTTGTTGAACCTCATGAGATTTCTTTTGGCCCAATGCTCCAATTTGTCTAGGTCTCCCTGAATCCTGTCCCTGCCTTCCAGCATGTCTACCATTCCCTCCAGCTTGGTGTCCTCCGCGAACTTACTGAGCATGCAATCTATCCCATCATCGAGATCATTAATGAAGATGTTGAACAGAATCGCCCCAGGACTGACCCCTGGGGTTCTCCATTCATTACTGGTTGCCAACTAGATATTGAGCCATTGATTCCTACACGCTAAGCCTGATGATCTAGCCAGTTTTCTACCCACCTTCCAGTCCATTCATCCAACCAATATTACCTTAACTTGCCGACAAGAATGCTGTGGGAAACTGTATCAAAAGCTTTGCTGAAGTCAAGGTATATCATGTCGTCGGCTATTCCTGCATCCACAAATCCAGTCATCTCATCATAGAAGGCAATCAGGTTGGTCAGGATTTGCCCTTGGTGCATCCAAGCTGACTGTTCCTGATCACTCTATTTTCTTCCAAGAGTTTCAGAATGGATTCTTTGAGGACCTGCCCCATGATTTTTCCAGAGATTGAGGTGAGGCTGATTGGTCTGTAGTTCCCCGGATCCTCCTTTTTCCCTTTCTTGAAGATAGGTACTATATTTGCCTTTCAAGTCATCCAAGACCTCCCCTGTTTGCCACAAGTTTTCAAAGATAATGGCCAGTGGCTCTGCAATCACATCGGCCAACTTCCTCAGTATCCTTGGATGGAGTTCATGACTTACATGTGTAAATTAATACACTTTAAAGAGCAGAACAAGTTTCAAGAGCTTAAAAACACTTGTCAATGTCACTACCTTCTTGGACAGAACTACTCTCATTTTAGAGCAGCATGCAGCATTCTGTGATCCCTGCAATTCAACAACTTGAATACAGAGGCAATGTAGCAGAGGAGGGGCACGTGGGGTGAAGGGTCACCTCCTCCCCTGCTACTTGGTTTTATTGAGCATGCTCAGTAACATCTCATGGACTTTAAGGTCAGAAGGGGCCAGTATGATCATCTACTCTGACCTCCTGCACAATGCAGGCCACAAAACCTTACCCACCCACTCCAGCAATAAGCCTCTAACCAATGACTGAGTTATTAAAGTCCTCAAATCATGATTTAAAGACTTTAAGATACAGAGAATCCACCAGTAAGTGAGCCATCCCCATGCTATAGAGGAAGGTGAAACTGTCCCGTCGTCTCCCCCCTTCCCCCCCCCACGAGCCCTAGCCAATTTGCCCTGGGGAAAAATTCCCTCTCGACCCCAAATATGGCGATCAGTTAAACCCTAAGCATGTGGGCAAGTCTTGCCAGCCAGTCATCCAAGAAAGTTACAGCTAAACTAGCTGCTCTCACTCTGCCTCCCCCTCACTAGCCCTCCATCAACAAGGAGGTCTCTGGTTCAGTACATTAATCTCTAATGCATGCTCCTGAATTGCTCTAAATATATTTATTATCAGTAAAATGATACTTTGCAAATACCGCAAGCATATGGACAGAGTTTTTTAGCAATGAACGGCACATGACTTTTTAGTCATACTTGAAATGTGATTAACAAATTAATTTCATTTTCTAGGACGACAGTCAACATCACAGAACCCCCAGTACAGAATGAACTGCACATCTGGAAGTCTGTAATGCCTCGGGGCTGGAACTAGCAAGGGTACTGATTACTGAATCATCATCTGCCTCTCTGAGAATGTGAATCTTTGTAAACCAGAACAAAGACCAGTAGCAGGGCAATGTGGGGAAAGAAAGAATGCAATCACATTAAGGTTTTTATAACACTGACCTATGTCTTGTCTTAGTATTTGACACCCGCCCTAGAGTATATATGGCACCCAGCCAAATAGTGTCTGCTCACAAAGAGCAAAGCAATGATACATTATTAGGGCAATTTTATTTCGTTGTTTACTATTAAGGTATAGTAAGTAGCCAGACAGCAAAGATGATCTTCTGGGAATCAGATTAGAAGTTCTTTAAACTGTCATTCTTTCTGTCCCTTCTCTCCACTTCTTCCCGTGGTGTCATTGAAACCACCAGAGTAGTGTACTGCAGTCCTTTAAAGAAAAGAAAAAACCTTTCCCTTTGTTAGGAATGCATTCTGTGTCACCACTCACCACCACTTTATCAAACGGCTATTTCCATCTTGTCAGCTCAGCATATGGTATTCAAAACCTCAGGGGTGGGGGCACAGGAGAACAGCTATTAATGCATTCTGCCCATGACTTGCTGAAAATACAATTTACATTTGATCAATAAGCTTTTGTTTATTTGTTTGTTTAATAAAAAACCCACCCATTTAATATGCTTGTAGAGCATTTTTTGGGTAATAATCTCAAACAAGTAATTCCTGACTTCATTTCTTTTGCAGAAAGAATTGAGTTTGTGTGTGCGCGCGTGCAACCTTTAATAAAATTCACTTTCCTTTAATCCCTTAGGCAGAGAGGCTTAAAGAAATAATTACTAACTTGGTTCAATAGATGTTTAGATTAGTTTTACAAGCATTTACATGAGGGGTAGGGAACCTCTGCAGTCCTGACTCAAACTGATTTATTTGCCAAAAACAGAAATGACTCTGTTCTTGTAAGTAACGGCTTACTCTAAACTTGTGTGCGGGGGGCAGGGGTGTGGGGGGGAGAGAACGGGTCTTACCTCAAGGTTGTATTTCTACCTTCACTCCAACACACATTCACACATCATATAACAGTAGCAGTTGGGTTTTCCCTTCAAAAGAATTAGCTTATATATGTTGGTGCTTTAGACTTCTATCCTAGAGTGTTTTTTTGTGAATTTGGATGTAGTGTTTTAAATCTACAGGAGCAAGCACAATAGTTATCTACAAAATACAGCTATAATTTTCAATCATTAAGTGTTACTGCAAGGGGAGGCTTACCATCAGGACTCTAATGGCACTTAATGTGTCTTTCAACTTCCTTTTTTCAGGCTGTGCAGCTTGTTTGGGCAGCATCATCTCTCATCCAGGCCAACTGTTGGGAACAAATCCAATTTTTCACCGAGTTTCTCTTGATTGGAACATACTACCATTCATTCACAATACATTTACTGTATTCGTCAACATCTAATCTACCGTAACACAGAGTGAGACTCCACAAGCTAATAGTAATGAAATTTTTGTTAAGCAACCTTCTCCAACTCAACCAGACAGGAGAGCTTGCTAGAGATATTGGACCAGTTTTTCCCTGGGAGTTGAGCTCTCCTTAAATCCGTCTCTGTTAAAACAATTTTGAAAAAAAACAAAAACAAAAAATCACAGACCATTCAAAGAGAAAGTTTCAAATCCTGTTTGGGACCATAAAACTTGAACTCTTTCCCTAGGTGTAGTCCACATTTCTTCCTACTTTCTCTATGCATGGTTTTAAATATGAGCTCAAACGCCTACCTGTAACCAGGAAATGGAATATGGGGGTACAGGACTTTTCTGATTTGGAGTTGCAATGATGGTGTTGATTTTGGATGCAAACATCACATGTCACATGCTGCTATCTCCTAAGCACATCCTCATTTCAGATTATAATGTTGCTCTTGTGGATCTCCATCTCAGCTATTCACCCAGACTCAAGGGACCAACAGACAGTTACTGGTTAGGTACATTCTTCTCTATTTTCAAGTTTATTTAATTGTAAAAGTTCCCATTTAGTCTGGTTCCGGAGTAAAATGAATTAAAATCAAATGTTAGATATTAAATTGAAAGAGCACATTCTTTATTAAGTGGTCAGCCATATATCCTGTCCTTCCAGAGGGACAGATATGCATCAAGGAGCTGTGAAGCAACAATAAATAAGGTGTTTATAATTGTAATATTTTATTGGTTTTACATATTTAGCAAACTTAAATTAAAACTGGGGTGTGTGTGTGCTAATTCTGTATTACGATATTGTTTACTCATTTTGATTTTTATGTACATGCACTGCATATGACAGAGTGGGGTCTATGGATAAGATGCTGGCAGGGGAGTCAGGAGTCCTGGGTTCCTAGCTCTGATACTAAACTCTTTCGTGACCTTGGTCATGTCTCCTCACCTCTGTGTATATTCCCATAAACATAATAATATTAGACTTCATTTTGCAAAGTATTTTCAGCTGTAGGTGAAAGTCTATTGTATGTAGAATCTTAGTGGTATCTGAGCACCTTTCAAACCTAAATTAAACAAAAATGGGTAGAATCTGACACATGTAATTCCTTCTTCATTCTTTTCCACAGAGAGAAAATTTCCATTTTTAAAACACTAGCCTGTGATTATTTGTGAAGGCAAAGTTGAACAATTGTGCTCTGTATTTGGACAGGAAAAATGGGTAAGAGGTTAGTTAATATTATATATAAGGCACCCAGTTCACTGGTATGAGCCTGGACTAAATCAAACCCACCATGTGTGTTGTAATTGTGCAAAACTTCTGTGCTGAAAACCATAACTGTGTGAAACTCATCTGGTGTCAGATTTCATTACAAAATGTGATACTCAGCTCATGTTGTTCAAAAGGATATGTAAGGTATACAAACCTTTAGAAAGAACCCAGACCTAATTTCTAGTAGAATTGCGCTGGTGTTTCTCAACCTTTAGTGGCCCATGAACACCTAAAGGCTATGTCTACACTTGAAAAGTTAAATCGACTCTGTTAAGTCGACTTAATTTTTCACGTCTAGACGAGGCAGAAGTGGCTCCCCACTGAATAGGGATCCGCAGTCCCTTCCCCAGGAAGTTGCAGTCCCTCCAAGAAGGGAGCGGAGGCTTCCTTCTTCCTGGGACCCCCGCAGGTCCCAGAGAGCAGGGAGTTGCAGCTTTTTCTCCCCGGGATCCCCTCGGGTCTTGGCAAAAAGGGAGCCAGGCTCCTTTCTCCCTGAGACCCCTTGGGTCCCAGCAAGAAGGGAGCCAGGCTCCTTTCTCCCCGGGAACCCCATGGGTCTCAGCAAGAAGGCAACTGTGGCTCCTCTCTGCCCACGACCCGCGGCTCCTCTCTGCCCAGGACATGCGCGGGTCCCAGCAAAAAGGGAGCCACATCTTCTTTCTCTCCAGGACCTGCGGCTTCCCGGCAGAAGGGAGCCGCAGGTCGGAACTGGGACTTCCTTCTTGCTGGGACTCCCACACAGGTTCTGGGGAGAAGGAAGCACAAGCACGTCGGTCCAGGCAAGAAGGAAGCCGCCCGCGCTCCAGCCAACAGGGGATCCCTGGCGGTTCCCCTATCAGCTGGAGCGCCAGGGCCGGCAATTGCCGGCGCTCCAGCTGACCGGAGATCCAGCTGACGGGACCCTCCAGGGATCCCCTGTTAGCTGGAATGCTGGCAATTGCCGGCCCCAGCGCTCCACCTGATGGGAACCACCGGGGATCCCCTGTCAGCTGGAGCCCCGGAAGCTGCTGGCCTGGTGCTCCAGCTGACAGGGGAACCTCTGGGGAGCCCCTGTCCAGGGAGCACTGCTCCCTTTTTGTCTGGACCCCCACAGGTCCCCGGGAGAAGCGAGCATGGGGTTCCCTTCTGGCCGGGACCTGCTTGGGTCCCAAGGAGAAAGGAGCCGCAGCTCCCTTCTTGCCAGGACCCGCAGGGTCCTGGGGTGCCCTAGGTCAACTTATAGAATAAGTCAACCCAGGGCAGCCACACTGTCTTTAGGTCGACTTAACAAATCAAGTTAATTGTTAAGTCAACCTAAAGACCGGTAGTTATTAAGTTGACTTAAGGAGTGGCTTAAGTCAACTTAATGAAAGCCAGGTGTAGATGCGGCTTTCTTTAAATCAACTTAAGCCTCCTTAAGTCGATTTAATTTGCAAGTGTAGATGTAGCCAGAGGTATTAATTTCTAAAGGTATTAGTTACTTTACACTGAGCATCTGATTAAAACGTTCTTGAAAAAGCCGATATATACTAGCTGTAATGTTCATAGTATCTGTAAACTATGCATTCCTTCGAAAACGATTCAGGAAACTGAATTAAATACAATTTTACAAATATAACATGCATTTATTTTTTAAAATAGATACATATGATTATGCACATGACTTAAAACTGAAAATGGTCTTGTGGAAAAACAGCATGTGATCATGGAATTAAAGGTTGTATATCTACTGCAGTAATCTTTAGGTATCCTAGGCTGTGTCTACACTTACTAAAGTTAGTTCAAATTAGTTATTTCGAACTAACTAATTCAAACGAAATTTAGTTAGTTCGAATTAACTTAGCTTTAATGGGAATTTTGGGCCTGTACATTTGAACAACGTTCATCTATTGTTGGCGTAAGGTTCATCAAAGAAAGCCTTACTGTGGAAGTTATGTCCAAGTGATTTCAATGCCGGCGGTAACAGCAGCAGGACATTTAAAATGCCCTATCCTCAGCAAAGGAGAAAAGCAGCACTGAATGCAGACGTATACCTGGAAGCTTTGCTGTGGCATTTTAAATCTCTCAGGCACACCTTTGCTTGCTGCATTGCTCCTTCACCCCTCCCCGCTCAGTACCCCCACCTCCTGAAGGGGAGGAGTCAGTCGCGTAACACCTTCACTCTGTCCATGGAGGACCAGTGTTCCACAGAACACCAGTTGAGAAACACTGGTTTACACTTTCTCAATGAAGCCAGGCAAAGCTCAGTGATTTTTTTTCCACCTGTTTTCCAGTTTTAGATCCCTTCAAACCTGAAACTCAGAGTGAAGTGCAAGGTGGGAACAGAAGTGAAGCTGAATCAAAACAGTCTCAAAGGGATCCTGAAACAGCTGAGGTTTGCACCGTCTAATTGGAGCCCACAGCAGAGTATTAGCAGTGCAGTTAGCACAGACTGATTGCATCATTTCTGTTAAACACTGCAATTTTAAATGTGCATACATTTCCACTAATTGGATTAGGCCTTTTCTAGACTGGGGATTTGCCCTGATAACTGCCATCTATGTAGCTGTACCAGTGCAACCACTTGAGCAGACTGGGAAAGCCACTTCCTGTGTTGGTAGAATTATTGCAAAATTTCAAACTCCACTAGTCTAAAGAGCTTAGACATACAAAGCCAAAGGGCTGCATAGGTGCAGCTTCTCCAATCACAGAGCACTGATAATGTAATCAGGCCAAATCGCTGGTCTAGACAAGACCATAGTGTGATTGTGACAGTGCAAGAGATCAGCCCTGTGAGAGAGGAGCTGTCACAGACTCTACTGTAAGAATCACACCCAGGGAGAGGAGCTGAAAGCCCATGCACCAAATACTCACATTTCTGCTTCCCAATAACCAGCTCTGCATGCACCTTCACCCACACAGTCAATTAATGTGCAATTTGCCTCAAACACAGTCCTCCCTTAATGAACTAGTCAATCCTACCCACCAACCCCAGCATGAGTTGGGCCCCAAAACATCTCAAAGCATCTGCTTCCCATCTCGTGGCTCACCTTAGCACTGGGCTTCTGCTTCTTTTCTGGCTTCTCTCTTAACATAAGGGTGGGGGGCAGAGACGGCTTTTGGGGTAGGCGAAGCAGGCGCATGCCTAGGGCCCTGAGCAGTAAGGGGGCCCCGTCTCCTGCTTCACCTACCCCAAAAGCAGTGTCTGTCTCTGTCGGCAGCAGGAGGAGGAGCTGGACCCTGGGGCTGGAGCCGGTGGCAGGGGGGCCCCAGCAGGCCTGTAGGGGGCCCACAATGGCCTAGGGCCCCCAATAGCCAAAGGCCGCCTCTGGTGGGGGGGATTTCTCTCATCCTTCCCAGGTGTGGGGGAAGGAGGGAATGACCCTCTCTACCTCAAAGTGGCACCCTGGAACCCCCCACATTCACACTGTCACATGATTATGATATGGTTTGTACAAAGCATTCCATGTGGGGTATCATTTAAAAAGTCTTGATTTGTTGAACCTTAATTTCCTGTTGGATTGTATGTACTATCATGATATGCAGAATTTATGAAGAATTACTATATGGGATACTGAACTATGTTGTGAGCTTCAGAGATGCCAGCAACCCATGTTTCTGTTGCAATGAAGGACCAGCCTAACACGTACAGATGGCATTAAAGGGAATCACTCCCGCAGTGGCCATTTCAGAAACTTCTCAGAGAAGGCACGTAGGCAATGGAGACTGTTTGACCAATAAGCAATGGCAAACCCCCTCATCATAGCAAGGATCTTTCTGGAAGCTAAAAGAAAGACAGTGACATTATCAATTGATCTCTAGTGCTCCCCATCTCAACAACTGGAAGAACATCTGTAAGACAATGACTTTGAACTGGGGAAGATTGGTCCCTGTTGAGGAACTGTAAGTTGCTTGTGCCATCTGTTATGGTGAGGTACTGCTTAATTCAAATCTTGCATAGTCTGTTTAAATTAGAATTAGACAGTGAGTTTATTTTTGTTGCTTAGGTAACCAACTTTTGATCTCTGTGCTTGCTACTTGGGATACTTTAACCAAATGCATGGAAAATCTCAGTTCAGATTACAGAGGCTAGTGTGTGTCCATTCCACAGTGGAGTAGCAAACTATTAATGAGCTTGTATTGTACAAGGGAACATTGAACAGTGCAAGGCAGTACAGTTCTGGGGTGCAAGACTGGGGAACTGGAGGGAATTGGATGGAGCCTCTCTACTGTTGAGTGGCTGGGAGATTGTTTATATAACTCAGTTGGGCATGTCCCTGCCTGTGGATGGCTGGGTAAGTGCAGTGCCTGTCAGAGGCTTGTAGCTTGAAAATAGCTTCACAATATGAGGTGCAGACCAGGCTGGCGAGTATGGAGGACTCAGCAGTCCCACAGTGTCACAAGGGGACTGTCTGTCTTCTGTCATCTCATCATCCCCCTACACCCCTTTCTTCTCCTCTTCTCTGTCCTGTCTCTGGGTAAGCACTGGGAGCTTGAGCAAAGATCGTAAAAGCCAGACGTGGAGCAGCAGGGCTGAGTGCAGCTGATCACTCATGCCCTGTACAGGGGAAAGGGGGGTCAGGAGTAGAGAGGGATCTCTACCTGATCATGTGCTGAAGGAAGAAGAATCCTTCAGCATGCCAAGTGGCTCTCATTGGCTACTTCTCTCCAAGAGGCAAAGGAGTGGGAAAAGAGAGCCAAACAGAAATCCTCCCTCAAAACTCACCTCTTCTGTAAGCAAACTGCAACCTGATGTCAGCATGGCTGGCAGTGAGTTATGACCAGTGCTCCTGACAGCTAAAAACTGTGCGCATCTTGGGGATTTGGGGATGGGAGGGGTTTAAACCTCTTCTACCTCAACTCTAGTCGCTTGTTTCAGTGGTTTTTGTCTATCTCTTTAGTCTATGAGCTCTCTGGGGAGAAGATTGTCATTTTCCGCACATTTGTGAGAGCCTAGAACAGGGGTCCTCAAACTACGGCCCGCGGGCCGGATACGGCCCGCCAAGGTTATTTATCCGGCCCCCGCCCCTGCTGCGGCCTGCCCCATGCGTCTGGGGCAGGGGGGTGGCCGCGGCCAGGGCAGGCTGCCGGTCTCCCACCCATCGGCCGCCTCGACTTCCTGGCCCAGAGCCGACCCTGCCCCGCTCTCCCGACAGCGTCGGCCTCCCGGCACGGGGCCAGGATCAGGCTCCATTGCCGGGGTCTGTCTGCCCTGCCGGGGCCGCGTTCGGTCCCCACCGGTGCTCCCTCCCAGCTGTGCAGGCTGCGGCCGGGCTGGGGAGATATAAATCTCCCGCCCTGAGCATGCGCAGATACAGCGTGCTCAGGGCGGGAGCGGCCTGGCCGGCAAGCAGCTCTGCCGGCCGTCGCTGTAGTTCCCAGCCTCCGGCCAGGTAAGGGGGCTGGAGGGAGGCCTGGAGAGGGGTGGGGGGGACAAGGAGACGGGCCGGGTTAGAGGGGTGGGGGTGGGGACAAG